>JAODAL010084502.1:0-10895 GCA_025379985.1 Phyllomedusa bahiana
ATTTTAATTTTAGGCTATTATATATGTAATACATTTATAATCCTTGTCAGCTGACCAGGCAGTGATCAGGGCAGCTCCAGTCGCCCTGTCACGGTTCTTAAAGACACCCTGGGGCCACTCAGGTCCCAGGGCTGATGTGCAGCCCCCCCCCCGGGTCTGTGGGTCACGGGTGTCCCGATACCCAACAGACAGGGAGCTCTTTGATTGCCTGGGTGACGAACTGTGGATTCAAAGTTTTAAAAAGCCCCCGGGAGCGGAGGTTTCCCCGCCCCCCAGTGCTCTAGGAGGTGCTCTGGGATCAGGGCTATGTAGTACAGCCCCATCTCAGCGCAGTGGGGACCGGGAGCCGCAAACCTCCGATGTTTGCGTGACGGCAAAAAATCGCGCTGCAGACAAACCCCTGAAGTGCCCGACGCCAAAAGACGGTGCGCGGTCGTTAAGGAGTTAAGCAACTTTCTGTCTCTGCTCCAGTGTCAGTTGGTAAGTGTTTTTAAGTGATCCTGAACCTTGTCTGCTGTGTGGTTGCTAAGTCCGTCTGGTCTTGCGGTGAACTCTGGTGAAGACCAGGGTCCCTTAGGTTGCCATTTCCCCCAAATTTCTCAGGTGGTCCAGAGGATCCACATCTACCCCGTATCAGTCCTAACTGACCTCTGGTCCGTAACAAGTTGTTGTGCAGTTATGGTTGAGTTGGGTGTAGGTTTTGCCCACCTTGCTCACATCCGTCATGGGTCTGACCACACAATCCACTTCATGCAGAATTGAGCTTGATGTAAAGTTACGTTTGATGTCAAAGCATCAGCCGGCAATTGAAATTAATCTCTTCAATCATCTCTATTACAGTGATTTGGCCTCGGTTTGAACTCTCTGATTGTCATTATTACTATTATTATACAAATATCAGTTGAAGCTGCTTGGTGTTAAGTGCGAGGCCGCAGAGCGGGGCCCAAAAAACTGTGACAAGTTTTTACCCCCGCGTATTGTGAAACAATGCAACTTTTATTGTCTCCCTCTCCTGGGGCTCCATAAACACAGAAATGTGCGCAGTCCGCAGACCTTTGTGCGGCGTGAGAAGGGGCTGATGGAACAGGCGCTCCCAAAAAATGAGGGATCGATGTCCTCACCCATCCCTTCATGAATTACGTTCCAAACATTCATCGGCTTTTTTTGGGCCCAAAAGGGCGTGACCTTAAACAATGGTGTTTTTTTTATTTTGAAACAACTTCACCACTTTTACGGCTCCTCTTATGCCTCTTTTATGGCTCTTTTCACTGATACATCTATCATCTATACAGTAATAGACAACACACAAAGGGCTTGGTAAGCGCGACAACCGTCTTGCCCAACGTGAGGGATGAGAGGGTTCAGACTGATGATACAGCACGATAGCAGCGCCCAAAATTTCAGAGTAGAGCTTGGGGGGGATTTTTAGCAATTTCTACAGGGGTGATAAAGGGGCCCAGCAGTAAATGGGTCTTGTGCCTTCAGTCCTTCACACAGCACTCACAGATAGTGTAGATATTGTAAAGCTGCATCTCATAGGATACACGGAGGACTTACAAGCATTGCAGAAATATAGTTTTGTGAAACAGCATCTTAAGGTTCAATGAAACTCTACAACAGCAGTAAAAGGTAGTATATATGGGTAAGATTTTTTTGATGGATAACTGGAGACCGCACACAGCACTCTCAGGTTTTGTAGATGGTGTAAAGAAAAGATGCATTGCATAGGATACACTAGAAACTCTGCCTGGTGCACTCACATACAGTATAATCAGTGTAAAGCTGCATTTCATAGGACAAAAGGAGACTTGCAACAGACTTATATCTATAAAAATAGAAAAAAAAAAGCCTCTGGTGAAGCGGGACAACCGTGTAACGGCTGGGTAGTGGATCCTCTGGACCACCACAAGCGGTGATAGTTAAGCCACGCCAGGGAGCGGAGTCTAAGTAGCCCCTTTTTGTCCCAGCCGCCGAAAAGCGGGTGGATTCGCAGCAGCTCCAGGGTCTATGACGTACTTTTTCTTTCCCATTTACTTACCAATTTTCCCCCAAAATTAAAATCTTTCCATTCACAAGGCGGCAGAGGTTCGGGTCGAGAAAGTAGAAAAGGGTCTGGTACACTTTTAAGGCGAAAAATACACTTAGGAAGCTTTTTTTTAAGGTCGAGGCAAATAGACCAGCAAGGAAAATGATTGCGAAGCGAAACTTAAATAGGGAAGCGCCCGGGAAATTATCCAATTACGGGACCTGGCCTTAAAATTTAAAAAGCGCGCCCGTAGGGGCGGGCACGGCGCCTTTTGGCGGCGGGAGGCGCGGAGGGGACAGGGAAAGGGGCCCCAGGTGAGTCCGGCGGGAGCGGACCCCCCAGCTCGCCTCGTGGCCAGCGGCGACACCCGCCCCCGGCAGGCGCCCGTGGGGGTGGCCACGGTTGAAGCGGGGGCACCCCCTACAGTACCCCCCCCCCCCCCCCCCCCCCCCTTAGGTCTCCCGCCTTTTTTGGCGAAGGGGGAAATTATGGAGCAGATCTGATTCAGGATATTGGACTCCGTTCCCGGACCCCTCTTCGGGGCCGAAGCCTCTCCAACACAAGAAAAAAACGCTTACCCCCGTGGCTCCATGTCTAAGATGTCCTTCACTTTAAAAAATCAGGGGACTCTAGGGGGGAGACGGGGCAGGGGTTTTGGGGGAAATGGTTCAAGACCAAGGCTTTTAAGAGGGAGCGTGAAAAGGCGTTAGGAACCGGGGATTGGAGTTAGCAGAGCTTGTGGACAAACCCATTAGTTGCCGAAGATCTGAAGGTCCCAAAACCGCGGACCCAATTTATAGTAGGGATATTGAGGTGTAGTGTTTAGAAGAGAGCCACCTTTACCCCCCCGGGGGGAACGTTTGGGAAGGTCTTTCCTCTTGTCACTTGGGACTTCAAATTTTTCCCAAACCTGGATAAGGTTGTGGGTCTCTCGCCAAATGAACCCGATTCCTGAACTGGGTTTTCCCCCGGGCAGGGAACCCGGAGGCGAAGCCAAGGGAGGGGGGGCGTGGGTGGACCATAGCCAAAGGAATGTGGGAACGGCCCCGTCGAGTCGGGCCCATAGTTTTTGAAACTCGGCCATGGAAGAGTTGGACCCGTTGTCCCTGGCGTCGGAACAAAGTGCCCTAGTACTCCCCCCAAAATTGGTTTTTCCCCCCACCGCCGTTTGTTGATGGGATAGCAGATGAGAAATCTACTTATTTGCAAGCGGGGGGAAATAGGGCACGCCAAAACACAAATTGGACCCCCCGATCGAGACAATGGGGATTGGGGAAACCTGAGGCGAAAAATGTATGGAAAAAAAAGGCCCCGCCAATTGGGGAGCAGAAAGGGAGACCCGGGAACGGGACAAAAATGGGGGCATTTTGAAAATCGGTCAGTGACCACCCAGATGACCGGTTCCCCCGGGGAAAGGAGGAAGAGCCCGGGTGAAGTCCATGCCCATGTTGTCATGGAGCCTGAAACAGGGAGGGGTAAGAGCTGGGGCCTGTGGGAAGGGGACCCTTTTTTTGGGGCACATGGTGCAGGAGAGAACGAAGTCCCTTTACATCTTGGAGAGGTTGGGGCCCCAGTAGTGTCTGAGATGAGGATATAGGATTTTTCCTACCCCAGGGTGGCCGGCCAGAAGAGAATTTGCCCCCCAACCCCGAAAAATTCCCCTGAGTGGGGAGGCACGTAGGTTCACGTAGGAACGCTCGGAGGTCTACGGGGGCACGGACCAGCCTTTCGGGCCCAATGATGTTCTGAGAACAGGTTCCCCCCCCGGGGTAAATGTCAGAAGACGGGAGGGGGGGCGTCCGTTTGGGGACTTTTTTTCCCTCGGCGGTCAAAAGGGGATCTTAAAAATCAAATAAAGGAAAAACAGGATCACGGCCTGGCGGGGATTTAAGCGTGAGCCGTCTGAAGGTTTGGGGAGTTTCTTATGGTCGTAAAGACGTCAAATGGATGTCGAGCTCCCCCCAACAGATGTCGCCATCTTCCGGGGCCAATTTTATGGCCAACAGCTCCCGGTCTCCAATGGCATAATTCGTTTTGCGAAGAGAAGGTCTTCGAAAAAAAAAAAACGCATGTGACGGTCTTTTTTTTGGGCCCCTTTTGGGTCAGGACGCCCCTGCTCCCCGGAAGAGGCACTACATCTAGGTGAAGGGTCTCTCAGGATTGGACGGACCAAAATGGTTGAGGAGAACCTGCTTAGTGGGGAGTGCTTCCCCAGCAGACGGAGGCCCCAAATTTAGGATTAGCGTTTTTTCGGGTGAAGCCACATGGCGTACCAGCGTAGAAAAGTGGGGAATAAACTGCCGGTTTTAGTGTTGCGAACCCTAAAAAGGGGTTTTGAAACGCCTGGGAACGAAAATTTCTGGCCCTGGGGGATCGCAAGAGTTTAGTGGGTCCATTGTAGACCTCGATCGGGACTATGTACCCAAGGAAAGGAAAGACGGGGCCTGAGGGAACCCCGCACTTCTCCAGCTTGGATACAGTTCGATTGTCCCGCAGGGTCGCAGGACCTGGCGTACTTGTACCCGTGGGTCTGTATGTCAGGAGAAAAAATCAGGATATTCCAGGTATACAATGACCAGGTGTCAGAAGTCCCGAAAATACGTGGGTTTGACAAACTTGAAAAACGGTGGGGGTTCCCATAGCCGAAAGGCATCACGAGATACCGAAATGCCAGCCCCGTGTGTTGAAAGCGGTTTTTCCCTCATCCCCCTCGAATTTGATGGGGTTTAAAAAGCTCCTCGTAGATTATTTGGTAAACACCTTGGCTCCACGGAGGAGTAAAAGTCAATTCGGGGCAGAGGGTAGCGTTTTCCCCGTGACTTGTTTCCCCCTCTGAAATCTAGGCAGGGGATGAAGTGAACCGTTTTTTTTCGGGGAGAAGAAAAGCCAGCCCCCGGCGGGGAGGAGGATTGCTTTTGAACCTTTCAAAAAATTTTCCCCTTTTGTATATAGGCCGACATGGCCTGGGTCCGGGCACAGAGAGAGGGTGACCCTCCCCCGGGGGCTGGTTCCGGGGGGGGAGGGGGGTCTATAAGACAGTCATAGGGCCCGATGGGGCGGTAGTTTCAGCCTGTTTCTTTGGAAAAATCTCCAAAAAATGGTACTGCTGGGAGATTGTAGAGGCTTGACGGACCCAAAATGGGGAGGAGAGATGGAAACCGGGGAAAAGGGCCCAAAACAGAGCTCCTGGCACTCGATCCCCAACGCAGGACTTCGCCCCGTCTTCCAATCAAGCGTAGGGGCGTGATTGCAGCCAGGGTAGCCCCCCAGGATCGCCGAAGAAGCGCGGCGGACGGGAAGGAGATTTTTCCGTGTTTAAGACCACGGAGGGCAAAAAAAAATGGAAATCCCCAAAGAAGCATTTTGCTATCTATCATAATGAAAAAACTTTGAGATTTAGTTCACATGCTTTTTTATCAAAAAAAAATTTTAAGCCCCCCACGAACTTTCAACGTGATCTAGTCGTGTGGTTTTGCTACTTTTCCTCTAAAAAGGCCCAAATTTAGGCCCCCATTGGGTCAACCCACCTCCCTTATCCAGAGAAAAGAAATAAAAAAAAAACACCAAACCTTTCAAGCTGCACTTAAACAACCTGTAAAAGTGGTGGGGTGCAGGAAAAAAAATGGAGGATCATTCCTCCCTATTAGATTAACAGCAATTTATGCCCAAATGCAAGTAAGTTCTGCCAAAAAAACATTTCTTTAAAAAAACAATGTGAATGGGGGCCACTGGCAGGGTTTTGGCATAATGTATAACACCCACACCTTTCCCGTGGCCCCCACCAAAAAGGGGAAAAATAAAGGAAACCCCAAGACATTTATGCTTTTTACATACATGAAAAAACTTTGAGATTCTTAGTTACATCCCTTTTGATCAAAAAATTTTTAAGCCACCCCAAACTTGCAAGGATTCAGGTGGGTGGTTTCCTACACTATCTTTTCCCCTCAAAAGAGCCAAATTCAGGCCTTTCCCCCCTTTGGGTTTTTAAACCGGGCCCCCCCCATTGTCCAGAGAAAAGAAATAAAAAAAAAACACAACCCTTTAAAACTGCACTTATAACAGCCTGTTTTAAAAAATAGGCGGGGTGGAGGGGGAAAAACCCAAAATTGGGAGGCAAAAACTTCCCTCCCTTTTATAGAAATTAAAATGCAAAAAATATGCCCAAAAGCAACTATAGTTTTGCACAAAAAAAAATTTTTGAAAAAAAAAAATTTTAAAACTGGGGTTTCCACTGCAGGGGGTTCCCGCATTACATATACACCGACACCAAATTAAACCCCCGGGGCACATCAAAATTTTTTCATGTATGATAAATAGCATAAAAGGTTTTTTAGGGAAATTTTTCCCTGTATTTTTCCTTTTTTTTAGGTGGTGTGACTGGTAAAGGGTGTGCGGGGTTATATAATATATGCCGCAACCCTGCCAGTGGTCCGGTTCAAATTTGTTTTTTTCAGAAATGTTTTTTTTTGTGCAGAAATATACGTTGCTTTGGGATATATTGCCCTTCCTTTTTAAAACTATATAAAGGGGGGAAGTGATGCCTTTCCCTTTTGGGTTTTTCCCCCCCCCGGGCTTTCTTTTTACAGTTTGTTATAAATGCAAACTTGCAAAGGGTTTGGGGTGTTTTTTTATTTTCTTTTTCTGGGTTAAAGGGGGGGTCGGTTGACCCAATGAGAGGCTGAATTTGGCTTATTGAGAGGTAAAAAATTGCGTAGGAACACGCCCCTGAGAATTTTACGTTTTTTAAGTTTTGTGGGTTGGCTTAAAAATTTTTTGATAAAAGCTTTTGAACTAATTTGTCCCTACACCCGGGGGGTCACGGCCCCCCGGGGATGGAAATGAATGGAGTACTGGGAAAATTCCCCCCTTTATGGAGGAGTTTAAAAACGGCTTCTCCAGACCCGGGGCAATGGCAGGCCGGGGTTTGCGAGGGCACCAGGGGGGCATGAATAAAGGTTTCCCCCGGCGGGAGGGAGTCCAGGAAAGGGGAAAGGAAAGGAAGAGATAGGCCAGACCAACAACAGTTTTGGGGAAAAGGAAGGGTTAGCACCTAGGGACGCCTCTCCTACGGCTCCTAGGTTTCGGGCGTTTTCCCCACCGCCCTTTAAGGAGCTGGGGGGAATTCCTACCCCGGAAAAGGTCCAAGGGCTTTGGCCCCCAAGTTTGAGGAAGAGCTTTTCCCCCCCGGGGGCGAAGGGAAAGTTTGAATCCGAAAAGTGGGGCCGGGGCAAAACCGATGGGTTCTTCAGTGGGAATTTGTGGGGGAAAGGGAAACGGGGGGATCTCTGGAAACGGATCAAACCCGGTAAAAAGGCGGGGGTTGCGAAGTCCCCTCCCGACGGAGCTCCCGCTGTCTTTCCGGTGAAACGGACGTCTATTTCGTTTAAAATGGGGTAGATTGATGAAATTTTTCTCAGGAAGATGGGAGAAACTCTAGCTGCCCAAGGGGTCCTTTAACTCTTGACAGGCCCCCTTTTTTAAAAGTGACGCAAAAAAAAGCGGGTCATTCCATGACAACTCGGAGGTAGGGTGTTTGAATTGGACTGGGTTTAATTTTCCCCCACGGAGGGTTCCCCTTTGGGTAGGTTTGTAGCGCTGTTTCCGGGGGGAAAATGCTCGCGCAGGGGTCCTCGAAAACGCCCCGCGGAAATTTTTAAAAAAGAGAAGGCCCGTAGGTCTGCGGTCAACCCGGTCATTCCAAATCCCCAAAAGGCAGTCGCCCAGGGCCCGGGACTTTTCAGATAGCAGGCCCCACCACGAACGCCCCCATCGACCTTTCAGTGGGGAAATGGGGCCCCGGGATTTAGGGTTCCCCGTGCATGGGCACTGCGTAAAAAATCCCCCTTTTCAAAGTTTGAGTCCCCCTTTTGAACTTAGAAAAAGGGGAGTGGAAGGGAAACTTGGGGCCCACCTTGGGAGCCCAGTGAGAAAGGCTGGGGGAGTAGAAGTCATGTCGAAGAGGCAGGTTGTGTGTGGGAAAGCAGGAGTTGGCGCATATGGCGGACGCTGCCCCCTTTTGCTGTCTTGTTGGTGATCTGCGGGGACTGTTGGGCGAAATGGTGTGAGATTCGCGAGGTGGAGGGGCACCTTGGGGGACCCAGGGGCGTTGTAGGGTCCAAAAACTCCGGGGCTGGGCCCCTTTTGGGTTTTTTTCCCCCGCTCATTGTGAATGCGGATGTGTTTTTACAGAGAAAAACCTTTGTTCCTGTCACTAATTTTTGACATCCCAACGATCCCGTCCATTCCTAGCAGTCATGTCAGAAAAAATCACAATGAAAATTTTTCCTTTTTCAGAACTTTCACTTCATGGGGGACAATCCCAAAAACAGTCACCAAATAATCCCCCGTTTCATGGAGAAAATTACCAGACAAGTGAGTGACTAAAACACTCCTAAAAAACCCAAGACCAAAATTTTACTACTTAAGGCTCAAATAATCCTCCCAGACCCGGGCCAAACGCGAACCCCCACATTTTTTATCCCAGTGTACAAGGTTGATTACTATCCCCCCGCCATACAGTGACCAGATGCGGAGATATAGTTGTATGAGGCTTCCCGCATATAAGTGATTACCTCTTTTACATTTAGAAACTCCCCGGAGGGGTTTTTTGTTCAGCTTTGTTTACTTTCCCCTTTCTTCCCCATCCGGTTCACACCTTCATGCTGATTGCCCCGGCCAATACTCGTCCCTGGGTTTGGACCAAATATTTGAACCCTCACTTTCCAGCAACCCCTTAATTTTGGTATAGCAGTCCCCTCATTTAGGTATATAGGGGATGAAGCGTTTTATGGGGAAAAGGCCCGGTTTGGGGCCCAGGCAGGTATATGGGGGCCAGGAGGTATATGGGGGCCCGGGCAGGTATTGGGGGCAGAGGCAGAATATGGGGCATGGGCAGTATATGGGCACTGAGGCAGGTAAAAGAGATGAGGAGGTTATGGGGCACTGAGGAGTATATGGGGCACAGGCAGGTATAGGGGGCACGGGAGGTATAGGGGGCACAGGCGTATATGGGGCCCACAGGCGTATTGGGGGCATGAGGCAGTATTGGGGGCCCAAGGCAAGGTTTTGGGGGCCCAAAGGCAGTATATAGGGGGGCACAGGCAGTATATGGGGCCACAGGCGGGTATTTAGGGTCTTTGAGGCAGTATATGGGGGCACTGAGGAGTATTGGGGGCCACAAAGCAGGTATATAAGGGACTGAGGCGTATATGGGGGCAATGAGGCAGTTTTACGGGGCCAAGGCAGGTATTGGGGGCAAGGCAGGTTATGGGGGCACAAGGCGGGTATAGGGGGGCAAAGGAGGTATATAGGGGCACAGGCATATATGGGGGCCCAGGCGGGATATGGGGGCACGCGTATATGGGGGTTCACAGGCAGTATATGGGGGTCACAGCATATATGGGGGCCCAGGCGGGTATAAAGGGCACAGGCGATATGGGGCCACAGGCAGGCATTATAGGTGCACAGGCAGTAATAGGGGGCCACGGGACAGGGATATGGGGGCCAAGGCAGCATAGGGGGGCCACAGGCAGGATTATTAGGGGCCAAAGGGGAATAGGGGGCCACAAAGGGTTTTGGGGGGCACAGACGGGATAGGGGGCACGGCAGGGATTGGGGGCCACAGGGGGGATATGGGGGCCACAGGGGGCTTTAGGGGACGGCAGGGATAGGGGGGCCACAGGAGGCATTTAGGGGCCCAGGCAGTATAAAAAAAGGGCACTGAGGCAGGTAAACGTATAAAAATAACAACATTAATACTCCCTTAACTTCCCCCGGCAAGGCGCTCCGTCTCTTCAGGGCGCTCCCCGGCAGCTCCTCGGGGAAGGGGCCATGACGGCTGGGGGGGGGTGGGGGAAAACAGGCAGCGTCGCGTTGACGTGATGTCATCGCGATGCTGCCGGTGAGGCCACAGGGCCGCGGCGGGACTCGGCTTGGGGCCCCGGGGGGCCTCGCGGTGTAGGACCTGCGGGTCCGACACTGTCTGCGGGGCAGGGAGTGCTCGCTCTCTCCCCCCGCAGAAGCCCTTGCGTGTGTGCGTCCAGAAAACGCACATGCGTGAAGGCCAGTGGTGTTCCAGCCCAGGGCGGGGGCCCGGGAGCCCGGGAGATCGGGGTACAGGGGGGTTTTATTCGGGGCCCGAGCCCGAAAAAACACCTAGCGACCCCGGGGGGGGCCCATGGGGTTAACTGTAACGGTGGGTGGTGGACCCTTTGGGGACCCCGCAAGCGATGATAGTTAAGCCCTCGGGGGGTTGTCTAAGTGCCCGTATTCCCACCGGGCCCGCCGCAAAGCGGGGAGGATTGCTGCGGGTGAGGGGTACCAGGGGCGTACCCCGACGTGACTTGCTTGCGATGGCCGGCCCAGGTGCAGCGAGGGTCCCAATCGTAATCCAAGAAACGTAGTGTGGGCAGGCAGTAAATCAGGGCAGGGGGCAATGGTTAGTGGTCGTGGACAGGCGGGGAAAAATGGACAGGCGGCAGAGGTTTTTGGGGCGAGAAACGTGCAAAGGGTTGGGTACAGGTAAGGCGAGGGGTTCACTTAAGGAACGCTTTTTTAAGGCCGAAGAAATAGATCAGCAAGGAATGATTGCGAAACGAAAAACCCTTTAAAAAGGGGAAGCGCCCGGCAATTATCCCTTTACCCGGGTGCTGGCCCTTTAATTTAAGAACGCACGGGGCTAGGGGGCGGGATGCGCCCTTGGCGGGGAGGACGGGCGGGACGGAACGAGGCCCGGTGGTCCCCGGCAGGAAACGGACCCCGGCTCGCCTGCGGCCAGGCGGGACCCGACCCGGGGGCCCCGGGGGGGGGTGCCAAAGGTTGCGCCCGGGCCAAAAAGGGGGGAACCCCCTACAAACCCTTTTTTCCCCCG
>JAODAL010084503.1:0-10895 GCA_025379985.1 Phyllomedusa bahiana
CATCACCCCCCATGGAAACCCTAGGTGCCAGTTTTTTAACAGGGGGCTGAACCCTTGTAAAATTTTCTACGCCGCCATGCTTTCTTTTCTATTACTTCCTGCCCCAGGAAAAGAACCAAAATTTTGGGTATCATCTGCATTGTAAAAACAAGTGTAAGATATCATCCCCCCTAGTGTTAAGTCCCCAAAGGGGGGACTCAATGAAAATTTTTAAAAAAAAACTTTTTTTTTAAAAAATTTAAAAAAAGAAAAAGATTCAAATCACCCCCATTTTGCCATTTAAAAATGAAAAACAACATATAATTTTTCGCGCTTTTCGTAAAAATCCGATCTATTAAAAATTAACATAATGTATTCCGTTGCGAACAGCATAAAACAAAACAAAATTGCGTTTTTTTTTATCAGACATTCCCCATTAAAAAGTTAACCAAAAAAACAATACTTCAAATTTTAAAAAATGACCAATAATCAGGTCCAAAAAAGTGGGGGGAACGAAAAGGGGGGGCTGCAGCGCAAATTTAAAAGATGGCAAATGTTGGGATTGTTTTAAAAATACTGAAATATAATGAAAACCCTACATTTTTGGTATCCCCAAAAATCAAACCAACCGCAGAACAATCATTCATCTGAGGAGTGAGCACATTTAAAAAAATAGTTATATCTTGTACTAGGGGACGTATTATGACTATATTTTTTAAAAGGAGGCAGTATTATAGTAGTTTTTATTCTTGTACATGGGGGCAGTAATTATAGTTATATTCTTGTACATAGGGGCAGTATTTTAGTAGTTATATTCTTGTCAAAAGGGGGAAATATTTTTTAGTTATATTCTTGTACATAGGGGGCATATTATGTATTATATTCCTGTACAAGGAGGGAGTATTATTGTTATATTCTTGTACATAGGGGGCAGTATTTATTAGTTTGTTATTTCATAGGGGGCATATTATAGTGTTATATTTTCTAATAAGTGACAGTATTATAGTAGTTAATTTTTGTACATAGGGGGCAGATTAAGTATTTATTCTTGTACATAGGGGCAGTATTTTTAGATTTTATTCTTTTACATAGGGGGAGTATTAAAAAGTTATATTCTTGACATAGGAGCATATTTAGTATTATAATTTTTTGTACATAGGGGGCAGTATTATATATTTTTATTCTTTTACTAGGGGGCGTATTATAGTAGTTATGTTTTTGTCACAGGGGCATATTTTAAGTAGTTTATTTTTTTTACTGGGGGGGGAGTTTATAGTTGTTTTATTCTTTTACATAGGGACAAATTTAGTTTATATTTTTACATAGGGGACAGTATTTTTTTAGTTATATTCTTGTACATAGGGGGGAGTATTTAGTAGTTATTTCTTGTCACGGGGCCTTTTTTTAGTATTATATTCTTTACATGGAGGCAGTATTTTAGTGGTTATATTCTTGTACAAAGGGAGGCAGTAGTATAGTTGTTATATTCTGGTACATAGAGTTGAAATGACATTCCACTATTTTACTTTTGTTCAATGCTCTGAACGAGATAGATAGAAAGGGAATTGATCTTAAAAGTTAGACTATGAACAGCGCTACAGACAATGGAATATAGGACAAGGACCACTAGGCAGCTAGCCATACATAATTGTGTCTTCTTTTTATTGTCCAAAATAAAAACAAAAATGGAAGAGAGCAAGATGCGATTCACGAGGTTATCTCCCCTCGCTTCATCAGTAGCATATGTTCACACTAATGACATTTTGTCCTTTATATATAAAGAGTTTGGATATCACATGGTACACAGCATTAAAAAAATTTACAATTTTTTTTTTAAAGTCATAACTCAGGAAAAGAACATAAAACAACATAAAAAAACCCACTAATAAATATCTTATAAACTTGTAGAATAAAAGAGGATAAAAACAAGTTTTAAAAATTTAGTAGATAAAACTATTAAGATCGGGTATTGTCCTGGTTACCTTAAAGTCCACCAGGGGGAGCAGTGATTAGGTTTGCAATATAGGGTTGAGTAAAATTACTTCATTGGATACATTTTGAAATCAATGTTACATAGTTCAAGACTTGTTATTGCCACCCGAACGGCCGTTAGAGTGTAATGTTGTTACAATAGATTACTGTGCTTTTACAACGTGAGTCTCCTAGAGCAGGGGTCCCCATCGCCGGGGTCCGTGGACCCGGCACGGGCCTTACGGCATCCCCTGCCGGTGACCTTTAGTCCAGGCGGTCGGCATCTGCTCTGCGCAGCCAGATGACATCCGGCCGCGCACAGATTAGACAAGCTGCACACAGCGTGCGGGCTGATTAAAGAGAAAAGGGACCAGTTCATACCGCCCCTGCTTTCCTTATTGCTGTTAGATGCGGCGCTTCCACTGAGTGCTGTATTACAACGGATGGAGCGGCGCAGGAACCAGGAGGGATGTATGCCACAAGTGACGTACCCCCCCCCCCCCCCCCGCTCGGAGCTGTCGGATGTCGCTCCTGGGAGGAGGAGCTCGGCCGAGGATCCGGGAAAGGTGAGTGACTACTTATTATTACTTTTTTTTTTTTATTGCCCTGCAGGCTACTGGGGGCAGCTATATGTGTTACCACTACTGGGGCAGCCATATGTGTTACCAATACTGGGGGGCAAGCCATATGTGTTACCACTAATGGGGGCAGGCTATATGTCGTGTGGTACCAATACTGGGGCAGATTATATACTGTTATCACTACTGGGAAGCCATAGGTTTATCACTACTGGGGCGGCCCCAGCCATATGTGTTAATCACTTACTTGGGGCAGTATATGTGTTATCACTCTGGGGCGCCTTATGTGGTTATCACTACTGGGGCAGCCCATATGTGTTATCACTTACTTGGGGCAGACTATGGTTACCACTACTGGGGCAGCTATATGTGTTATACTATTGGGGCAGTATATGTGTTACCTCTACTGGGGAGCTATATGTGTTATCACTATTGGGCACAGCTTTATGTGTTTATCACTACTGGGGCAGCTTTATGGTGTTATCACTACTGGGTGCAGCTATATGGTTGTTATACTATTGGGGCAGCTATATGTGTTATCAATATTGGGCAGAACATATGTGTTATCACTATCGGGGCAGCTATATGTGTTATCACTATCTGGGGCACAATTTGGTGTTAGCACTATCTTTTTTCTTTTTTGTTATATGATTTATATTTATTTGGGGCAGCTATAGGTGTTTTCTACTATAATAATATAATATTAATTTTTTATTTATATAGCGCCAACATATTCCTCAGCACTTTACAAATTAGAGGGTGTACATACAGACATTACACTTTAAAAGAACTTACAAAGAGACACGGGTATGGGGCCCCCTGCTCGCAGAGCTACAATTATTATGGTTATGGTGAGACAAAGGGTTAAAAAGTGCCAGTTTACTATGGTCCACCATGTTACATAAATAAAGGGGTGGTTTAAAATAGAAATTGGTGACCCAGCACCCTGACAGTACACAATACAGATAAGTGCCTGTGATGCCCTATTTTAGGGATGACGGGTTGATAGATTGGGGATTTTGGAGGCCCAGGCTGAGAAGAGTTTTTTTAGGGCCCTCTTAAAACTGTGAGGGTTGTAAAAGTGCTGATCGCCCGCGGTACATATTCCCAAGGACCGGGTGCACGGTGAAATTTTTGAGACGGGCATGGGAGGTTCGGATGATAGGAATGTAGTCTGAATCATCAGCAAGGGGGAGACAGGGGTAGGGTGTAACGAGAAGGAGGAATGTAGGGAGGAGCGCTTTGTGAGAGCTTTATGTGTGAATTTGAGAGTTTATTTTGAAATCCTGACGGGAAAGGCAACCAGTGCATAACGACACAGTAGGGGCATCAGTAAGCGTTTAAGAAAACAAGCCGGCTGCTGCTTCAGAACAGATTGCAGAGGGGGGGTTTTTGCAGAGGGGGAGACCGATAAAAGATTTTGCGTAGTAGACAAAGGAATAAGAAAACAATGAGGGTTTGAGCGTTTCCACAGTGGAAAAGTACGGTTTTTGGAATGTTTGAGGTGCGATACAGGACGGGCAAGGGTTTTGGATAAAGGGGTAAAGGGAAAATTAATCTAAAATCCCCCAAAGACAGGGGCCGCTGCCTAGGATTAGGTGGGCCACACACGAACCGAGATAGCGGGGGGGTTGGTTAAAGATGGTGAAAAAACAAGAATTCGGTTTTTTAGTGGGGTTTTATTTTCAGATGGAGAGGGGGACTTTATGTCAGAGACAGGGACAACAGTCACGGGTTGTTTTGATCAGGGCAGGAGTGTCTGGGGAGGAGGGAAAAGGGTGCACAGCAAGAGATGGTACGGGGAAGCCAAATCTGCTGATGGTTTGTCCAATGGGGGATGTGAAAAAGGAAAAAAAAGGACCTAGAACTGACCCTGAAAACCCCCCGACACAAGAGGAAGGGGAAAGGGAGGTAGAACCAGCAAATGAACACTGAAGGAGCGGTCAGAGAGGAGAAGAGAACCAACGAGACGGTGTCCTGGATCCAATGGTGTGGCTGGTGAGGGGGAAGGTGGGATCCCCAAATGTCAAAAGCGCAAGAGATCCAAGAAGCACCCAAAAGTATTTTGCCCTGGATTTGGCATTTAGGAATCATTTGAGACTTAACTAGGCGTTTTTTGGAGTGCAGGTGCGGAAAAACCCGGTTTTAGAGGACGAAAGTGATTAGTAGAGAGATAGCGATTAAACGGGGGTAGACCAAGCGTTCCGGAGTTTTTGAGATGAAGGGCAGGGTTTGAGACGGGCGGTAGTTTTTCACACAGACGGGTCCAAGAGGCTTTTTAAATAAAGGGTTATGATGGCGTTTTAAAAGAGGAATTGGAAAAATCCCCGTAAAGAGAAAGGTTAAAGATTGCGGGAAGGGAGGATGAACCCGGGGGAGATAGACTGGGCAAGGTGGGGTGGAAAGGGGTCACTAGAGCAGGTGGGAGGGGGGAACAGATGAGGAAGCCTGGAACTTTTCTTCTGTCGTTGGGTCAAGGCTGAGACAACTAAAGGACTGCCGGGGGGGCGGGCCTGGGGGTTTTTTTGAGGGTTGAAGATGAGATGTTTTTGCCGGATACGGGCTATTTTGTCCCTTTTAAAAAAGTGGCCAGGTCTTCACACAGAGGTCAGTGACTGGGGCCTGACTTTTTGGCTGAGGGGGAGTGGAAATGCAAACAGGCGTTTTGGGTTGTTTTTGGGAATGGGGAGATGAGGGAGGGAAAAATTTTTTTTTGGCGCAGTGAAGGGGAGTGTGGTAAGGCTGAGCATGAATTTGTAGTGGAGAAAATCTGCAGGTAGCTTTTACTTTCTCCACAGCTCTCCCACCTTGAACATCGCTGCAGGGAACGAGTCTGAGGTGGGGCCAAGGCGTGGGCGCCTGACTCTGGTGGGTTTGGGGGCGAGTGGTGCCAACAAGTCCAGTGGGTTTAGAGAGTTTCAAAAGTTTTTGCTGACAGCCAGGTCAGACAAATCGGAGGGGATTGGAGGCGGAGGGCTTAATGGGCTTTGATTCCGAGTGTTCATGGGGGCAATGTTTCTGGGTTGGCGATGGGCAAGGTGTGTCCAGAGAAGGCTGAGAATTGTTAAGTAGGAGTAAGGTTGTGACAAAAGAGAGCATAAAGAATAGTGATTTTGAAAAATTTAGAGTGACTGCAGAAAACCAGATCAAGAGCGTGGGCCCTCCCTTTTGGGGGGAAATCTGTAAAATTTCAAGAGGGGCCAAAAGGGTGATTTGTGAAAAAAACCGGGAAAGGCAGAAGGGGACATAGGGTTTTCGATGGGGATGTTGAAATCGCCCCTGAGAGAGTGGGTATTTTAGTGGAAGGAAGTGAGGGGGCCAGGGGGGCAAAAAGATCCAGAAACTGGCGGGGTGACCGGGGGGGCTGTACACAATGGCATTTTGTTATCACTACCGGGCACTAAAGGTTTTCATACCGGGGGGAGCTTATGTGTTATCACTACTGGGGCAGCTATAGTTTACACTGCTGGGGCCTAAATTTTGTTATCACTGCTGGGGCAGCATATTGTTATCACAACGGGGGCAGCTATGTATTATCACTACTGGGCAGCTATATGTTTTATCACACTGGGCAGCATGTTTTACCTACTGGGGCAGCATATTGTTATCACAACAGGGCACTATTTTTTTAACATCGGGGCACCATATTTTTATTTTTACAGGGGCATATACCTAAATGACAGAGCTGATTACAATTTAAATTTAAAAACATAAAATGCGACCCACCCCGAGCTAAAATTTTTACGCAATGATTATCACCTGTGGGTCAGCATTATTAATATAAAACTGACCCACAACTGACAATCAGTCTCCAGTTAAAAAATACTGGTTACCCCATACGATACCCCAAAATACACAAAAACACTTTTTTGGGTTTTTTTTTTTGTGTGTGATTCTAAACACCCAACCCCCCTTCAAAACCCCCCGCCCCTATAACCCCGCCGCTAAAACCCCGCCCCCCACTGGCCGGGGAAAAATTGTCGGCATAAAACGGTCCCTGGGGAAAAAAAGGTTTGGGGGAAAAGCTGTCCAAGAGTTTAAAAAAAAAATTTTGAGCAGAAAACCAACAAAACCCATTTTAATAAAAGAAAAAAACACTTCTAAGTAAAAAATCTGCCCTTTTTCTTTCAACCTAGGGTTAAGGTATTTAAAATTTGAATCCAAAAAGTCTCCTTTTCGAAATCTTTTATCCCTATCATGTCCCGTAAATACTCAGTAAAACCCCGTTTTTTTCACCCCAAAAAATAGCGAAAAACGTACCCGGCTATACTCGAGTCACGGGTGCCGGGGGGCGCCGCGAGGGCCCGGGCGCCACAACCCACAAAAACCCCCGGGGACCCCAAAAAAAAACAACCAAAAACCCACACCCCCCCCCCCCCCCCCCCAAAAAAACCCCCCCCCTCCCGGGGCGCACACAGGTGAAGGGATACCACTGTGGCACGAGCGAGGGGCCTCCGTGCTCCGCGCGGACTCCGGGCCCTGGCGCCGCCCCCATTTCCGGCCAGGCAGGTGTGTATCATGCTGTTGCGCCCTGAACTCACCCGCCTTTGCCGATAGCCGAACAGCGCGCGGGAGGCCGGACAGCGAGGAGGGGAGCGGCAGGGGGAGGGGGCAGCGGGACCCGGAAGTGATTTTTTAATATTTTTTAAGCTGCCTGACCTCCCACACCTTTCCTACAGCTGGCCCTATACCTGCCACAGCTGGCCCTATACCTCCTACGCTGGCCCATACCTGCCCACAGCCGGCCCATACCCAACAGCCCCCAACTGCCCACAGCCCCCCATACCTGCCACAGCCGCCCCCATACCCCCTACAGCCGCCCTATACCTCCTCACCGGGCCCCATACCGCCTACACCCCCCCCTTCCTGCCACACCGGCCCTAAACCTGCCTACAGCCCGGGCCCTTAAAACCCGCCCACACCGGTTTATACCGCCTACCCCGGTTTTTTTTCCGCCACAGCTGCCACACCGGGGCCCTAACCCCCACAACCGCCCTATACCCGCCTACACCGGCCCCATACCTGTCTACAGCGCCTATACCTGGCCCTATAACCTCCCACAGCTGGCCTATACCTGCCTACACTGGCCCTAAACCTGCCTACCTGGCCTATACCTGCCCTATACCCCGCACAGCCTGCCCTATACCGTCTACACTGCCAAACCTGGCCCTATACCTGCCTACGCCGGCCCTATACCGCCCATACCTCCCCACACCTGCCCTAAAACCCCGTCACGCTGCCTATACCTGGCCCTATACCTGCCTACAGCTGGCCCTATACCTGCCTACAGCCGCCCTATACCTGCCTACACTGCCTAACCTGGCCCTTTTTTTAAACCCGCCCTATACCCCCTCAGCCGCCCATACCCGCCCATACCTGCCTACAGCCGGGCCCCATACCCCTACAGCCGCCCTATACCCCCTACAGCCCCCTATACCTGCCCCAACCTGCCCACAGCCCCCTAATCTGTCTATTGGGGGGCCCCATACCTGCCCATTACCTGGGATGGGCCAAAACCTGCCAAAAACTGCTTATGGGGGACATAAACGCCTTTACACCTAGGGGCCATAACCCCGCTATACCTGCATAAGGGCCCCTATATCCCCATAATTGCCTATGGGGGGGACTTAAAAAGCCCAGTAATTTTATGTATCCATTTTTTTTTTTTAAAAAATCACTAGTAGCCGCGGGGGTTTTTTCCACCCAGCTTAACTCAGTCAATAAGTTTCCCCCTTTTTGGGGGAAAAAATGGCCCGGCTTATACCGGTCGGGTTTACTCCGGGGCGGGGTTTTTACCGAGTATATACGTATGTACGTGGGATTACCGGGGTTGCACGGAAATTTTTGGGTTTGATACCCTTATGTGCTATTTCAAAGTGGCTTGGGAAGGGATTTGGGGTCCCCCTCATGATTACATTATTCTGTGGGGTTTTTCACCCTCTTTGATAGTTTTTATTATAGTTCACCCAGCTGGATACCAAAAAACAGGTTACAAGTATATGACATAGGAAATTCCAACAATTTTGCCAAAAGGGGGGTTTCACATTAAATTTTTCTTTTGGGCTAAATGAGGAAAAATATTTTGCCCTCCACATTATTTTCACAACATTTCAAGATTTGGAACCCACATTTAGGGGCCCCCTTGCATTTTTTTTCTACATAGTTGAAATCGAATCTTTAATAAAAAAAATTATTTTTAATAATGCTCTGGGAGACTCACTTTTGAAAAAGCACATATTTATTGTACAACTACACGCAAACTGGCCTTTTTGGGGTGGCAATAACAGTTTTGAACATTAATTTGTTTTCAAAATGTACCAAATAGTGTTTACTCAACCTAATTTGCAAAACTCAACACTGCTCCCCCTGGGGACTTTAGTAACAGGAAATACCCGATCTTAAAATTTTCAACTATATTTTTAAACTTGTTTTACTCCTTTGTTCTCAATTTTATAAAAAATTTTAAAAGTGGTTTTTATATGTTTTTTTTATGTTCTTTCTGAGTTTATAATTTTAAAAAAAAAAAAAAAACTGACATTTTTATGCTGTTACCATGTGATATCCAAACTTTATAATAAAAAACAATGTCATTAGGTGAACATATGCAACTGAGGGAAACGAGAGATAACCTCGTGAAAAGCATCTTCTCTTCTGTTTTTTGTTTTTTTTTTTGGGCAATAAAAGACACCTTTATGCGCTAGCTGCCTAGTGTCTTGCCTTTCCCTTGTTTTTGTAGCGCTGTTCATAGTCCAACTTTTTAATTTCCCTTTTTTGATTCAAAAAAGTAAAATAGGGGTTTTTTTCAACTCATTCGTTCCGGGGGCCACCGTGAATCCGGTGGGGGTTTACCGTTGAAATCGGGTAGACGGGACCGACACTGATCCCCGGGGTCTTACAAACTTCAAGCGATTAAAAAAGTTGTGCTTCCACACAAATTAAAGAGGGGAGAGACAAAGACACCATAATTTAAATTTTGTAAAGATTTTTCCTGCCGAGGGGCCTTCTCTCTGCTTTAATTTTAAAATTGCAGTACTTGTTTTTACTATTCTTGTACATAGGAGGCAGTAATTTTAAATATTTTTATTCCCGTACATAGGGGGAGTATTAAAAGAAATTATATTTCTTGTACATAGGGGCTATATAGTTTCTAAATCTTGTACATAGGGGGCAGTATTAATATTAAAAATTTTTGTACAAGGGGGCAGTATTAAGTAGTTAATTCTTGTACATAAGGGAGTATTATAGTAGTTTTTAAAAATTTTTGTACATAAGGGCAGTATTTAGTAGTTAATTTCCCGTACAAGGGGGGATATTTTAGATTATTCTTTACTGGGGCAGTTTATAGTATTATATTTTTTTTTACATAGGGGGCATATTATATATTTTTATTCTTGTACATAGGGGGAAATATTAAAGTAGTTTTTAATTCTTGTACATAGGAGGGAGTATTAAAATTTTTAATTTTGTACATAGAGGGGAGTATTATAGTATTATATTCCCCCTACATAGGGGGGAGTATTATATAGAATATCTTTACATAGGGACAGTAAAATATATTATATTCTTGTACAAAAGGGCATATTAAGTATTTTTAATTTTTTACATGGGGGGAATATTTAGTAGTTAATTTTTGTACATAGGGAAGTATTAAGTAGTTTATTCTTGTACATAGGGGGCAGTATTATATATTATATTCTTTTACTAGAGGGCATATTTTTAGTAATTTAATTTTTTGTACATGGAGGCAGTATTAAGTATTATTTCTTGTACATAGGGGCATAAAGTATTATATTCCGTACATGGGGGAGTATTATAGTAGTTAATTTTTTGTACATAGAGGGGGAGTATTATAGTAGTTATATTCTTTTACATGGAGCGTATTTATAGTTAAATTCTTGTAAATAGGGACAGTATTAAGAGTTAAATTCTTGTACATAGGGGCATATTTTTAAAAGTTTAAAATTCTTTTACTAGGAGGCTAATTTAAAATAAAAATTCTTGTACATAGACATTTTCAAGTTTATATTTTTGTACATAGAGGGGGAGTATTATAGTAATTTTATTCTTGTACATAGAGAAGTTTTAATAATAAAAATAAAAAAAAAACTTTATTTCTATAGCGCCAAAATATTCCGCAGCACTTTTTCAAAATCAAGGGGAAACATACAGTCATTACACATAAAATACTTACAAATGAGACACAAGGGTGAGGGCCCTGCTCGTGAGAGCTTACAATCATTAGGGGGTATGGGGGGAAACAATGGAAAAGTGCCAAATTTTCAATGGTCCGGCCATGTTCTAAAAGGGGGGGGTTTTACATGAAAAATGGATGAACCTGCCCCCCAGACTGTACACAAAAACAAAATG
>JAODAL010084504.1:0-10894 GCA_025379985.1 Phyllomedusa bahiana
CAAAAACGTACCGTGCCCAAGCGCCAATTTATGTATTACCTGCCTAGAGTGAGGCGTTAGTTGCCTCTACTTACTTCGCTCACTAATATACAAATTAGGAAGAGTCTTTGGTAATACAATTATATCTTATTTATTCAGTTACATACAGGATATTATTAGTTACTTTATACCATCAAATCTATCTAATTAAGTTAAAATCATTGGAATAGTAAGCATTAATACATTACCGGATATTGTAGCATCACTTTCCCAGATCGGGGGACCTCGACGGGAGAGGAATCGGTTCCGGTTGCATCACAGACTGAGTGCGTCCACTTGAGCAGTCTGGAAAGTCCCTAATCCGTCTCGGTAAATCCCCTCTCTTTATGCACTTTTAATCAGAATTTAGATCCTGGCATGCGCAGTTCGTCACTGCCAATTCATCATTCTATAAATTGTTTGCTACATGATAACATGCTGTCATGTGCAGAAGTCAGCATTACATAGTTGCAGCTTGGGGCACAGCTCGTGCAGTGCCCTTGTTTTTCCTACTTCTCCTAAACGATAAACACAAACAAAGGACACTGACTGCTCCATTTTGTCTCGTTCAGATCTCATATATGGCTGGTTTATGCATGAAATTACTATCTACACAATCACTCTGACATTCTTGTCACATTTGTATCACACAAGTCTAAGAGGAGAAGGACAGAATAGCTGCGTAAGGCTTTAGCAGTTACTAGATCGTTGTTGACTTTGGTTTAGGCGGTTTCAATAGAGTGGTGAGGTCGGAAGCCAGATTGCAGTGGGTCAAGGAGAAAGTTGGAGGAGAGGTGAGAGTTGATGATAGATGTGCTGCTTGAGGAGTTTAGAGGCAAATGGAAGCAGTTAGAATGATAGTTGCACAGAGAAGAGGGGTCAAGAGAGGATTTCTTTAGGATTGGTGTGATCGTAGCATGCTTAAAGGAGGAAGGGAAGATCCAAGAGGTTAGTGATAGGTTGAAGAGATGGGTGATAACAGAACTATGGTCTGGCATGAAGTGGGATGGCAGTGGGTTTAGATTACAGGTAGTGAGGTTGGATTTGGACAGTAGAGAGGAAAGCTTGTCATGAGTGAGAAGCATGTTAAATGGGAATAGTGCTGTGCAGGTATAGAGGAGGGTAATGGGGACTGTGTGGGTATAGGAGAGGGTGGTGGGTACTGTCCAGGAATAGTGGTGGGCGGTGGGGACCGTAGAGTGAAGCTTTGTCTGATGAGATTGGTCTTACTTAGTTAGTGAGTGGCAAAATCATCTGCCAATAGGAGAGATGGGGGAGGAGGTGCTGATATTTGGAAAAGCATGTATCACTTTCCTTATACTTCATAAATACTTGCTACTTTGTGTTGTTCTATCACATAAAATACAATTAAATTTGTAGATGTAATGTTTAAAAATTATGAATAATTCCAGTAGTATTAATACTTTTGCAACCTACTGTATGTATTGCAGTATATAGGCATTGCATTGATCACCTATAGT
Source organism: Phyllomedusa bahiana (assembly GCA_025379985.1). Classification (NCBI taxonomy): domain Eukaryota; kingdom Metazoa; phylum Chordata; class Amphibia; order Anura; family Hylidae; genus Phyllomedusa; species Phyllomedusa bahiana. Next base: position 1,500 of record JAODAL010084504.1, read on the forward strand.
GATGAGCGATTACGTTGACTATCGTCATCGGGTCGATAGTCGATATCGGCAATTATCATGACGATTTCCGATAGTCGATAATAGATTATCGCCGATCACCATTAAAGTCTATGGGAGAGCAACAACACCTTCATTCTTACACCCAAACAGGGCTGGAGAAGCTGGAATTAACATCCACAACAGTCAAATGGATATGTGCTACATCTTAGGCAACACACTTAGGTTATAAAAGCCACAGAAAAAAACTCACAGACCATTCACTATCCCTGTCTTGTACCACAGCCTGACCCTTAAACCTGCATCACCCACAAATTAAAAAGTGCCAGAAGGCAGTATGATTTGAACCATCATTTACTTGAACTGGACATTGAATATCCCTGTCCTGGAACGCAGCATGAGCCCCAAACCTTCTGACCCCCAGATTTAAAAAGTGCACGGAAAAAGTTAGTTGACTTCTGACACCATACCATTTTAGCTTTCACCTTGACATGACTATAACCTGTCCTGGGCCACAGCATGAGCCCCAAACCTGCATGACCCCCACATTTAAAAAGTGCCGGAAAAGGAGTCTTTCAACCACCATTTTATTTGAACTGGACATTGACTATATCTGTCCTGTACCGCAGAATGACCATTAAACCTGTCTGACCCACAGATTAAAAAGTGCTGGGAAAAGGAGTCTTTGAACCACCATTTTAGTTTCACTGGACATTGACTATACCTGTCCTGTACCACAGCATGACCCCTAAACCTGTTTGACCCACAGATCACAAAGTGGCACTATGCTATTTTGTACAGTGACTGTCATTTAGTATATTTTTTGGTAACTGACATTTGTTTACAGAATTTATTTAGGGAAGTTTTATTCATAGTTTTACATCCATATCATTTTGCTTTTTTTTCAAGTGTGATAACATACAACATACACCCCTCCCTGCAGTTTTTAAAAGTACTTTTTTACACGTTTAGATGTTTTAATTCGTCCGCACACCCCATAAGTAATAAAAATGTCCTAATCATCCCCAAAACACTTCTTAGTTGAGAAGATATTTGCCTTCCTGGCTTCTGAGAGTGATTCAGCCAATCAATTCAATAGTTTCATTTTTCCTCCAAATCCTTCTTCAGTGATTAGGGACAGACTCCCCTGGAGATCAAATGATGCGACCCCATAGTGACTCCAGCCCCAGAAAATTTAAGCCTTAAAATTGTGCAATTTGTGTCCAGCCCTGGAGCCCTTTTTGACACTACTTAACCTCACAGAAATCACCTTTTTCAAAATCTGATTTTTTAGAGAAATTTGAAGCTCTCCTGATTGCCCCTAACGGTGAGAGCCAGTGCTGCCGTCAGCCATCTGTTAACACGGAGGTCCAGCTGCCAGGGCCAGACTTACAGTGGGTGTGGTGAGAGCCCAGGCTAGCGTCTGTCATCTATTAACACGGAGGTCCAGCTGCCAGGGCCAGACTTACAGTGGGTGCGGTGAGAGCCCAGGCTAGCGTCTGTCATCTATTAACACGCAGGTTCAGCTGCCAGGGCCGGAGTTACAGTGGGTGCGGTGAGAGCCCAGGCTGGTGTCCGTCATCTATTAACACGGTAAAAATGCCCTTATGACGCAGCAACGAAAACAGTCGTGCTGAAGCAGAGTGCGGAAGCGGAAGTGTGAGGTAAGACCTCCAGCCTTCCTCAGTACACAGTCAAGACCCTGGTAGCGCTTGCCCCTCCGTATGAGTGCGGACCAATTGAGCTTCACTTGGAAATGCTGGTGGTTAACGCTCCTGTTCCACCCAGGTGCCCTTTTTTTGGCATTCTTTTTCTCATTTTACTCAACGTGCTGGAGGAAATTGTCTCTGTTCTTTGTTCTCTGTCCGTGCTCCATACTCCATGTCCTCTGAATAACCTACATCTGGTCAAGTCTTCCTGTACCTCCCTTGTACAATTCAGAGGAATTTTTTTACCAGCTATTTTGTACATGCAAGTTTTTTAGTAGTTTAATTCTAGAAAACACATTTTTAAAATAGGATGGAATCCCACCATGCCTTTGTTTCTCTTTTTTAATTGTATTAAATGGGTTGTCTCAATACAGAGATTGCTAGCTATGTTAAAGATCTTGCAAAAACAAGTCATTTTGCAATATGTGTCCATTAACAGTGTCCTACCTATTCCTGTTTTCTGACAGCACCATCACCCTTGAGCCACTCTTGACAATTGTGAAGAACAAATGTCTTTGTTAGAGTAACCACCACATTTTTACATAATGGACGACTTGTAAGTCTAGCTGTATTTCACAGCAAAATGCCCCCAAAATTCAAAACATGACCCATGAGCCACTTTTGACAATTGTGAAGAACAAATGTTGTTAGAAACAAATTTTTTATTTTATTGAATACAGGTGACCTGTATTATAAGCTGCATTTCACAGCAAAATGCCCCCAAAAATTCAAAACATACCCTTGAGCCACTTTTGAGAATTGTGAAGAAACAAATGTCTTGTAGAAAAACGAAAAAATTTTTATAATAAGCACCTGTATTATTGCTGCATTTCAAGCAGCAATGCCAAAAAAATATATAAAACAGACTTCACTCAGCGCCACTGTTAAAAATATGTGAGGAGAAAGAAATGCCACTCAAAAGCCACATTTCTGTACGCAAAGGACCCTTATGATTAATTGCAGTATCTCACAGTACAAACAATGGAAACCCCCAAAAAAATATTAAAAATGACTTCTCAGCCACTGTTAAAAATTGTGAGGGGGGGGGCGTGACCGGAAGCCGAGGCGCATGGACGCCTAGAAGAGGAGCTCCGAGAAGTCGGCCGCTAAACTACGCTTTTGCCCGCTTATCAAGTGCCCTAAATGGGTAAAAGGAGAGCCCACCTGCTCCAGAAGACACCTAGAAGGCTTACTTCTCGCCCGGTTGCCGCAACTCCGCTGGACACCTTCCTTTCTAGGGCCCAGCGGCCTCTCCCGCTCTCCGCCGCGCCATCACCATTGCTACGGGGTTTCCCCGAGACTTCAGGGGCTGCGTCTGAAGATCCGGGTGGCCGGCGCACAAGCGAGCACCTTTCCCCCTGCAGACCGGGAACGAGGGCGTACATGGTGGCGCGAAATACACCCGCACGGCCGGACTCACAGCAAGGCGGGAGGGGCGACATTTACCTCCCTTTAACCCCTCGCCCCCCTTTCTAACATTACGGGCGTGACGGCCCCGTCGCCCACACAGCCCCCTTTCATACGTGTTTTGGCGCACGGGGTGGAGAACCAAAGAACTGGACTCCCACAAGCTAAGGGCACCCTTTTTCGGGGACTCTCCCCCCTCGCTTGGCCCCCTCATAGTGGGAAAAGTGGGACTCCCGGATCTATGGGGAAAAGATGCCCCCAGCCCTTTCCCCACCACAAAACCCCACAGTGGGCTCTTCCCTTTGGCGGGCCCCCCCTGGCAGCCCCCTGCTCCAAGGCCTCGGACATCGCACTCCCCCCCGGCCGCACTGATCCCCCACTCCCTACAAGGGATGATTTAAAGAACATTGTGTCAGAGGGGGGGGAGGTGTTAAAAAAAAAGAATCAAAGGGAAAATTTCAGCCCTCCCCCATGACATCAAAATGATGTCCTAGGGTTGCTACGTTAGAGGGGGATCAGATCCACACTCTCAATACTTGCCAAATACACCCTCCCATGGCGGCAAAATATCAAACTGTGAAAGAAATGGCCCACCCGGGGGACCTTGATAACAAGGTCCCCGAAACAATGTGGGGATCCGAGGTCTCCCAGACCCCCAGGGGGGAGAACAAAGGGGTTCGGGACTCTTTTTTTGCTCGGGTCAGGCCCAAATTCACCTCCCCCCCTTTAAAGTTTTGATGGGCCCCCACAGGGTCTCCCCCCAAAAGGCTCCTCTCCTCTTCCTAGGACATCATCTGTTCCCTAATGACTACCCCCTAAAAGAGCAATCAGGAAAAAGGTTTAAAGGGGGGAAACGGTCACTGCCCTTTCGCGTTCTAAGACCCCAAATTTTCCAAGACCTCTCCTGGCTCACTTTACAAAAAAGACGTCAAAATAGGCCCCCCTTGCAACCCTTCGGGAACTCATTTTTCCCTATCGCTGAACTTTCCATTTCCCTCCGGCCGTAGGGAAAGGTCTTTCACCCCGTTTTTAAAACGACGCAGATCTTGTGGACTTCTGCGTGTCCCCAGATCCCCCAGCCGAGGATGGACGACTGGGGTTTGTCGCCCTGTCCCCCCCCCCCTCTCCCCCGGGCCCTGGCAGATGGTTCCCCCTCGAAATTGACCCCTTCGGGACAACCTCCATGACTCGGGCCCCCTCTGCTTCCCCCCACTTTAAAGAAAATATTGATTGCTGCCCCCGCCCCCCCCCCCCCCCCCCCCCCCCCCCCCCCCCCCCCCCCCCCCCCCCCTCTGCCTTTCTTTTTCCGGGGGGGGGTCCTCCTGTGGGGGTGGGTGTTGGGGGGGAGACAGCGGGAACCCCAGATGATGTTTAAAAGTCTCGAGGCGCAAGTTTGGGTCCTCTAAATGCAAAATTGGGCTTTTCACTAAAGTCTATGTCGTTCGTTTTTCTGGGATATCACATAAACCCCGGCGTTCCCTCCCTATTTCCCGTTTATTGGGAACCCGGGGTTACGGGTTTAATATTTTTGGGGGGGGGGGTGCTTCGACTGGATTCCCCTCCTTTTTTTTCTTTTTTTTTTTGGAGGGGTCCCCGCCCGGGCTCCCGGGGTGATTTTTCTCACTACCTCCCACCCGAAACCGGAGTAATACCGAAAGGGGGTTCTGTTCTTGAATCGTACGTAACTCGGGTTTTCATTTTGGGTTGGAATTGTGATTTGTTAAGTTTTTAACTGTTTAGTGTTTTTGTGTTTCCCTCTTCCCCTTTTGTTTCCCCCCCTCCCTCCTTCTCAGTTTGGTTCGACGGTGACATTGCCTCAAGACACCCTAGCCCGGGTAGAAAAAGCCGATTTGACCGACTCAATTGGCAAGGTAATAACCCCCTCACTAGGGTTTTCGCGTATTACTCTCAAGGGAAGGGCCTAAACCCTCGGTCATAAGCGACGAGGCCAAGGAATGCAAAGCTCTCAGGGTGATTTTGTTTTTCTACAGGAGACCAACAAGCAGGGGGCCCCTTTTAAGTTTGCTAAGCTCTGTACCCTTGCCCAACAATGCTTTTAGCCCAACCCAAAAAGGCGGGGGTTGGCCATTCTGATTCAAATTTCAGCCAAAAAAAGGTCCTTTCCCGCTTATTGACCCCTGCGGCGTTTATGTTACCCTACACCACCCCCTTAAAATCGACCCCTTACATTATGTAATGTGTATGCACCTAACAGGCCCAATAATTTTTCCAAAAAAAGGTTTTTGCCTTAAAACTACTGGGCTGCCCCCGTCTTCCTGGTCTTGGGTGGGGATTTTAACTTGTTTCTCGGATAGTATGGACGATCCGGCTGGGAGGAAACCCAGGGACGTCCCCAATCTAGCTGCCAAATGTTTTTGGGAAAATTTGGTCAAGCCCGGGCGGGTTCGACGGCGCTTAAACCCCCAGAGAGAGAATACACTTCTACTCACCCCCACACAAAACTCACATAGCCGTTTTACTTTTTGTAACCCCCACCCCCCGGGTCGTTGTGGGGATTGAAATAGAGCCGGATCTCTTGGTTGGGTCACGCCCAAAATCATGGTCGACCTTAAATTTCCGCACCCCTCACCTTAGGTCATGTATTTGGGGGCTTTAATAATGTTGATCAAAATCCAGCCCCAGGGACAAATTTAGGACTACTTGACTTCGTATTTCGCAAACCAAAGGGGGTCGGTCCCCCCCGATGCGTGTTTTTGGGAAGCCCCCAAAGAGTCCCCAGAGGTGAAAGCAAGCTCTGGCTTAAGCTAAAGAGGGACTCTGAAGCTAAAAATCCCCCTTACGCATGAGCTAAAAAACTTACAGAGGAGAAAAGTCCCAAATTCCGCCCCTCCCGACCTTTCGACAAAAGACATTTGAAGCGAGTTGAAGGACTTTGCGGTGCCCTGTTTAAGGCCTTTTCCTCTATCTAAGCAGCGGTACTATGACAAGGCAATAAACCCCCACGATGTTGGGGACGCCCGCTTAAGGAAAGGTCGGGGAAATCCATGCCACAGGCCCCCGGTAGGGACGGCACCCTTTTTTATGACCGAAATCTTTGCCAAAATATTTTCGGACAAATTCCTAAATTGACTCCCACTTTTGAAATTGGGATGGGGGAAAAAGCCGGGGAATTTACCGGGGAATTTTTTTCGACCTGCCCCCCTTACCCTTTCCACAAGAGGCCTCGCTTCCCTTAAGCGCCTGTGGAAATGGAAGAACTCCTAGAGTATTAAGGATCTCCCCTCAGGTAAATCGCCGGGCCGGGTGGGGGGGCCCTACAGTATTTTTAAAATTTTTTCTGACATTTTGGCGCCTACATGATCCCCCCTTCAACTCCTTTATGGAGGCTTGCCGACCCCAGCCACTCTCACCCACCCTCATACACAAAGGGGCCCAAAGACCCCGCGGATAGTGCGAGCAATGGGGCCCATAGCCCCCCTGAACTCCCACATCAAAATTTTCACCAAAATTTTTGGTAACGATTGGGGTATGGGTACCCCAGTTGTCAACAAAGATCAGGTGGGGTTTGTCCCCCGTCGCCAAGGGAAAGGGGCAACACCAGACGCACCATTGACCTGATTGAAAACCTGAACCTCGCTCAGACAAGCCCCTCCCATTTAGATGCGGGGAAGGCCTTTGATCCCGGGGTGGCCATTCCTATTTGAAACCTTGATGGCAAATTGGTTTTACTTTTGTTTATTGGGCTAAACAGGAATCTTACTCTTCCCCCCAGCAGTAGTCAAAATACCCCCACTCTCAAGCCCCTTTTAGATTAGGAATGGGCTAGGAGGGCGCCCCCTTTTTCCCTCCCTTCGCCCTATGAACGACCCCCAGCAGCTGCCTAGGTTAACCAACATAAGGGGGGTTAGGTGAAAAATAAGGAGTTTTTGCTTTTATTTTCGCAATGACATCCTCTTGACCCCAAAAAAACCCCACTCTCCCTACCTGGCTGCATGCCCCGGAGCGATTTGGGGCCTATCTGGGTAAGGGGGAACGTCCTAAAACTGAGGCTTCCCCATTAAAAATTCCCCCCGAAATTCTATCCCCTTAAGGACAATTTCCATACGTGGCAAACCCAGTCTCTTAAGTACCGGGGACTCGTTTTACAGATAAATTTGGGTCCCTCTACCACCCAAAATTTCCCCCCCATTTGAGACTGAGGTCACTTCTTCAAAAAAGGCATTTTTTACCCATCTCCTTTTTGGGGGAAAAAAGCACGTGAAATTCCATTCTATCCCGACTACTATATTTGTTTGAGAACCCCCCCGTGGGGGGTCCCTCTGAAGGGGTTAAAACATTACAAGGGCGTCCCACACTTTATTTGGGCTCAAGGAAGGCATAGAGTTGCAAAAGAAATCATGATGCCCCTAAGCAAAAGGGGGTTAGCAGTCCGAACTTGATCCAATACTATTGGGCCCCACTCTCCGCCGTATCCCGGCATGGGGACCTCGGTCATATTCAAAATGGATGGAGTGGAAAAGCTCTGCTGCCCCCACTCACCCCCTCCTTCCTCTGGCATTCTCGCCCTTTTTCCGGGGGGCGGCTTATTAGGTCCAAGAAAAACCCTTCAGATATGGCGTCATTGAAGGCAGATTTCAGCTATTTTTGCCGGGATCGCCCATGACCCCTTTTTTTGCACCCACTCCTTCCCCCCGCTCCTCGGGGTTTTTTTTGCTCGACCAGGGGTGGAAAGGAAAACCCGTTTCGCTTTGGGGCATTTCACAGCCCCGGAAGGACGCGCGCCCCTTTGAGGGCCTACAGGGGAAATCTTCACAAACTCTGGGGTTTTATTATCTCCAGATCTGCCATCTCCTCTTCTCCCTATACGGCGAACGCCTCCCCCCCTCACCTCCTTTGAATTCTCGCAAATCGGGGGGCATCAATAAGGGGCGATCCAGATTTATTGCTTTGGTAACCCCCACACAGAGGAACCCCGACTCACGGGTCTGGAAAGTGGGAGAGATATTTGGGAGCCTATACCCCTTTTTACCCGGGAGTCCATTTGGGGAAACAGCAGCCAAAGGTTTTGACATGTGGGCCAAAGGAAAACTATATAAGATTCTTTTTTTTTTTGGTACCACACCCCTGACTGCTACAAAAATGGGTTCCCCCCACACCCCCCCACCTTGAGATGCAGTCGGCCCCCCCGGGACCCTTCCACACATTTTCTGGGGTTGCGGGAGGTCAAACATTTTGGGGGCAGGGCAAACCTACTACATGAGATCTTGGGGGGAACCCCCCGTAGCCCTCTGGTATTCCCCACTTATGGCCCAGTAGAACCTCCCCAGGGGGCGTGGCTAAGTTTCATGCTGAGTGTCCTTACGGCAGCGGGGGTTTTAAATTGCGGCCAGGTGGGAAGCAGCAGTTGCTCCCGGAAGAGCTTTTTTATACACAAATTAAAGAAAAACGTCATGGACAACTGACAGCCTCCCTTCAGGATAAGATGGGCCTTTTTGCAGAAAAATTTGGTCTGCATGGGAATCTATGGGCTACACAACCATCATGACAACACCCACTTAATAACCTTTTGGGATGATTTTTAAACATTTCCCCCTTCCCCCCTCCCACCTTTTATTATCCCCCCCCCGTCTAGTCTTGTCCTGTTTCTTGTTTGTTCAAAAGATCTTTTATTTTCTTAAAATTCCTTGTAAATGGTTTTCAATATTTTAGGGGACCCGTTTCGCCTTTTTATCATAGATCGAGGCATGGGTAACCTCCGATAACCATGCAATATTTTCTTTTGGGTTTTTTTGCATGACAGCATATTTTTTACTTCTTTCTACCCAAAGATTTTATTTCTGTTGAAAAAAAAAATAAATATTTCAGTTTAAAAGAAAAAAAAATTGTGAGGGAAAAATGCCCCTTAAAAGCCCCATTTCTGTTCAAAGGACCATATTATAGTGTATCTCACGCAACATGACCCAAAAAATTATAAATATGACTTCTCGCCACAATTAAAAAATTTGGGTTTAGGAGAAATTCCACTAAAAGCCAATTTCTGTTCCAAATGACCCATATTAAGCTGTAAAACCACAGCAACATGACCTCCCCAAAAACCCTTGACAATGGGGAAAATTCTAAAGATAAATGAGTAAATTGAATACGGGGGTTTATGAAACCTTTCTTCTTTTACAGCTCCTCACAGCAAAACCGCAAAATGAAGTTTTGGGAAATGAGAATAAAAAATTTCAGTAAAAATTACATTTTAAAAAAAAAATTTTTTAAAAGGGCCCTTTCTGTTTTAAGAGGAATTGAATAGGCGGGAACTAATCTGTGGGCCTC
>JAODAL010084505.1:0-10894 GCA_025379985.1 Phyllomedusa bahiana
TTCCCCCCCCCCTTCCTTGTAATTGTAAGCCTTGCGGCAGGTTCTTTTTCCCCTCTGTTCATTGATTGTCACATACTGTCAGCATGAACTTGTTTGATTTTATGTTATGTTTGTAACCCTCTTGAATGTACAGCGCCCTGGAAACAAAGGCGCTTTAAAAAAAATATTAATAATAATAAAATAAAATAATAATAAAAAATAATAAAATGTTTCCCCCATTTGTCCTCTTATTGATGAACAGTTACACAGCACATTGTATATTGTCCTTACTGTCCATGAAAGTAGTTAAGCTGGCTTTTCCCTTTTGATATTTCAGTTTTCTTCTATGTCAATGGATCTTACTCATGAATCTCAAAAACATCAAAGCAACACAACAACATTCTTAAGGGAAGGATAAACAATTTTACTCTATTAAACTGAGAGACCCTAAATTGTCCGCTCTGATATGGAACATCCAAAATCAAGCTTGCACATTTCATAGTTATTTATGATTGTTTACAATCAATTAAAGTGTTATGAAAAGAAAGCTTAGAAACAGTTTTCTTTCCCTCTCTTCTTCTCATGCGCAGAATGATTGTGGATAGATTATAAACAAAAGATAAAACAAACTAGAAATATCAAGAAACAGACCTTCTTAAAAAATATTTGTAAGGTGAAACGAGGCTTTGTATGCACGGCCGTAGGACACATAAATGCATAATTACTGATAAAAAGTTTAAACTGAGTCTAGACAGTCTAAGTATTCACCAGATTTATAAATGCTATGATAAATGTGGAGCAATCTCAGACTACTAGATAGTAAAGGTAAGTTTACCCAAATGGGATTTTGATAATGACATACTGTTAGCATTGTATGAATACAATTGTTCTATGATAAAAGTATAAAAAAACCAGAATAAAAGAAAGTACGCATAGAAAAGCCATGATACTTACCCTCGGTGAAAACTTTTAGAAGATTTTCAATGGGAAATATTAAGACATCCTCTCGAAAGGTCATTCCATCTGAAAAGAAATGTTCCAGAAGTTGTCTGGAATCAAATCCATGTACATGATAGAGCTTGTGGGAGCTGGAATCCATCATGTAGTCTTGTATCACAGACGGGGTGACTGCCTCTACACTGGGGCTCAAGGACCTTTTATAGATACCTGGAATCAATCCATAAAGTATGTAAATAAGAATTTATAACAACAAGATGACGTTCTTGCCTCCAGTCAGTCATGGGATCATGTGCTATATTAAAAAAAAAATATTAATAATATTCAAATAAACAACTCTGTATTACTGAATAGGAAATGGAAAATCCCCAAACTTGTTTTTGTTTTTTTTGCAAGGGTTTTTAAAAAAAGACTGTAGGGTTAACCCAGAAATTTCTTTGGCCCCCAACGGGAATAAGGACCAAGGAACCGGGTAGTCCTTCATTAAAACCCTTTTTAAAAATGTTTTTTTTAGATGCAACCTACCCCCCCCCCAACTGAAGCAGACCATTAAATAGAGATAGGTGAATTGATTCTAACTATGTTACGTTTGCTTGGCTACGAGATCGCGATAGTCGATACGGCCCATCAAAGGTTTTTCGATAGTGACATCGATTATCCGATGACCTTTAAATCTAGGGGAGAGCAAAACAACACCTTATTAAAACCCAAACAAGGCTGGAAAGGTGAAATTAAATCCACAACATCAAAGGAACGGCTACACTTAGGCAACACACTTGGGTTAAAAATTCACAGAAAAAAATCACAAAACCATTTACTATCCCGTCTGTCCACACCTGCCCCTTAAACCTACATCACCCCCAAATTAAAAGTGCCAGAAGCATTTGATTTGAAACATCATTTTCTTGAACGGGGAATTAAATTTCCCTGTCCTGGAACGCGCATGACCCCAAACCGCATGACCCCCAATTTAAAAAAAGTCCCGAAAAAGGAGTCTTTCAACCACCATTTTTTTTCACGGGACTTGACTATACCTTCCGGGAAACGCAGCGAGCCCCAAACCTCATACCCCACATTTAAAAGTGCCGGAAAAAGGGGAGTTTTCCCAACCACCATTTAGTTTTCACTGGACTTTGAATATACCTGTCCTGGGCCACAGCAGACCCCAAACCTAAAGACCCCCATTTTTAAAAAAAGTCCCGGGAAAAAGGATCTTTAAAACCCCACCTTTTTTAGTTTTCACTGGACTTTGCCCTATCCCGGGTACGGCCACGCATGACCCCAAACCGCTAAACCCCCACAAAAAAAAGGCCGGAAAAAAGGATTTTTCACCACCATTTTTAGTTTCACTGGACATTGTCAAACCCTGTCCGGGCCACAGCATAGCCCCAAACCGCATCCCCCCCCCACTTTTAAACAGTCCCGGGAAAAAAGGGAGTTTTTTCAACCACCATTTTATTGAACTGACTTGACATACCTGTCCGGGCCACACTGACCCCCAAACCGCATGACCCCCACAATAAAAATGCCGGAAAAAGGGCCCTTTAAACCCACCATTTTAGTTTCACTGACATTGACATACCTGTCCTGGGCCACGCATGACCCCCCAAACCTCATGATCCCCACATTTAAAAAAGTCCGGAAAAAGGAGTCTTTCAACCCCCCATTTTATTTTTTTTTTCACTGGACTTTTGACTATACCTGTCCGGGGCCCAGTATGACCCCAAACCTCATGCCCCCCCATTTTTAAACATGTGGGAAAAAAGTCTTTCACCACCTTTTTTAGTTGAACGGGACATTGACTAACCTCCCCGGGGCCACAGCATGACCCCCAAACCTGCATCCCCCCACATCAAAAAAAGGCCAAAAAAAGGAGTCTTTCAACCCCCTTTTTAGTTTCACACATTCTATCCCTTTCCGGGGCCACAGCAAACCCCAAACCGCATGACCCCCACTTTTAAAAAGGGGCCGGAAAAAGGACCCCTTTCACCACCATTTTATTTCACAGGACTTTGCCTAACCTGTCCGGGGCCACAGCAGAGCCCCAAACCCAACCCCCACATTTAAAAAGTGCCGAAAAAGGGAGTTTTTCAACCACCTTTTTATTTTTTCACTGGTTTTGACTATCCCCTGTCCTGGCCAAGCAGAGCCCCAAACCGCATGACCCCCATTTAAAAAGTGCCAGAAAAAGGGTCTTTCAACCACCATTTTAGTTTCCCCCTGGACTTTGGACTAAACCTGTCCGGGCCACAGCATGACCCCAAACCTGCATGACCCCCACATTAAAAAGTCCCCGGAAAAAGGGATCTTTCAACCACCTTTTAGTTGAAGGGAAATTTTGACTATAGCGCCGGGGCCACACAGACCCCAAAAACCTGCATGCCCCCCACATTTAAAAAGTGCCGGAAAAAGGATCTTTAAACCCCACCATTTATAACGGACATTGACTATCCCCTTCCTGGGCCACAGCAGGACCCCAACCGCACACCCCCACTTTTTAAAAAATGCCGGAAAAAGGAGCCCCTTTTCAATCACCTTTTAAAAGTTTCACGGATTGAATACCTTTTCCCCGGCCCCACAGCATGAGCCCCAAACCTAAAAGACCCCCACATTTAAAAAGGGGGAAAAAGGAGTTTCAACCACCTTTTTTATTTTCACGGGACATTGACTATCCCTGTCCGGGCCACAAATGAGCCCCAAACCTGCATGACCCCCCTTTAAAAAAAGTCCGAAAAAGGAGTCTTAAAACCACCATTTTAGTTAAACGAATTACTTACCTTTCCTGGGCCCACACAGGGGACCCGGGGGCCCGGGATTACAGTGGGTGGGTGAAAGCCCAGGCTGGCGTCCTCATCTTTTAACACGCGGGTTTAAAAACTTGAACGCAGAAAAAGAAAACGCGTGCGAAGCAGAGTGGGGAAGCGGAAGTGTGAGAACTCCAGCCTTCCTCTGTACACAGTCAATTTTCCCGGGGAAACGTTTTCCCCTCCGTATAGTGTGGACCAATTGATTTACGGGGAAATACTGGGGGTTTAACGCTCCTTTCACCCAGGTGCCCTTTATCTTGGCATTTTTTTTTCTCATTTTACTCAACTTGCGGAGGAAATGGCTCTGTATTTTTTTTTTTTTTTTTTTTGTTTTTCCTGTTTTTCCCAAAAACCCATGTCCTCTAATAACCTACATCTGGTCAAGTTTTCCTGTACCTCCCTTGTAAAATTTCAAGGAATTTTTTAACGCTATTTTGTACATGAAAAATTTTTTTTAGTATTTTAATCTAAAAACACATTTTTTAAAATAGAGGGAATCCCACCATGTCTTTGTTTCTCTTTTTTTTTCATTTATTAAAGGGGTTTGTCTCAATACAGGATTGATAGCTATTTTTAGAGATTTGCAAAAACAAATCATTTTGCAATAGTGTCCAATTAAAGTGTCCACCTATTCCTTTTTTCGAAAGCACCATCACCCTTGAGCCCCTCTTGAAAATTGTGAAAAAAAAAATTTGGGGTTTTAAAAAAACAACATTTTTTAGAATAACCTTATATAGCTGCATGTCACGCAAAATCCCCCCAAAAATTCAAGCAGACCCTTGACCACTTTGGTCAATTTGAAAGAACAAAGTCTTTAAAAAACAACTTTTTTTTTTTATAATAGGACCTTATTTATTGCTGCATTTCAAAGCAGCATGACCCAAAAAATTAAAAATTTACTTCTCAGCCCGTTAAAAATTGTGAGGGGGAAAAAATGCACTTAGAAACCCAAAATTTCTGTTACAAAGGACCAGATTTTTTGCTGACTCACAGCTCATACCCAAAAAATTATAAAATTCACCAGCCACTAAAAAAATTGTGGGGGAGAAATCCACTTAGAAGCCCCATTTCGCCCAAAAACCCCAAAAATTATACGAATCTCCAGAACAAGACCCCAAAAAATTATAAATATCTTCTCACCACTATTAAAAATTTGAGGGAAAATCCACTTGAAGTGACTTTTCTGTTTCCAAAGGACCATGATTATTGCTAAAACCCACGCAACAGCCCAAAAAAAACCAAACAATGCGAAAATTTCTTAAGATAAAGGAGTAAATAAATACGTGTTGCCCCGAAACTTGCTGTTTTTTTAATTCTCCACACAGCAAAACCACAAAATGAACGGGGGAAAAGAGAATAAAAAAGCGTAAAAATATCATTTTAAAAAAAAAATTTTCAAGAGACCATTTCTTTTAAAAGGGAAAGTGAATAACCGGCAACTAATCGGGACCTGCAATTGGGCCACAACATCATCAAATCCATGCCGATTCATTTTTGATGAAATCAAAACATCCCATTACTGTGGAAAACCGGGTCGTTTGTCTTTTAATGACTCCTCCAGCTGTGTGAAGGTCCGCTCCAATAAAAGACCGGCTGCTGGGGAGGACAACACCTCTATGGCGTGACAGCCACTCGGGGCCCTTCTCCCCTTTGGAACCCAAATCTATTGGGGCCAACAAACAAAAAAAATCGGTGTTAGACCCGAAAATCCCCTGCACCCTGATCTTAAGCTGATCTCGTGTGTTTGGATGGTGCCCTGCATTGCATGCTTTGGTGAGGTGGTAAACAAAAATTGCAGAGGGCACCCATTAGCTTCTCCACCTGCCTGCGCTGCCGCACCCTACTTTGCATCTACTGCTGTCCCGTCGCTGATGTTTTTTTCCACCATGACATTTGGGGGGCGTGAAGCAACGCAACAGATTCCCAGTTATCAATCACAATCCCATTTCCTCATTTTACCCTATTTTGGGGGGGGAAGGAAAGTGCTGATTTTTTGTTTGTACCAGGGGTCCAGGGGGGTGGCCACCCAAACGTTGTTTCATTTTGATGGCCTTAATGCGAGATCAGTGGGGGAAATGGAGCACCAAGCACCATTTGGGGAGAGGGGCCTTGATTTTCCCCAACCTCTGGGACGAGGGCACTACAAACGACTTCTCACTTCCCTCCTCCGCCCAAAAACGCGCCAACCTCTTTCCAAGGCAGAGACCGGTAACAAACGGGGTCAAAGGGAAAACCTCCTCCCCGCTGCCTCCGGCACAGCTTTTAACACAGCCCTGAATTGAGAAAGAGCACCCCTGAGAGCTGATGCCCCACCTTGCACTACTCTGGACCCCGAACCACTGCCCAATGAAGACCGAAAAAGTGAAATCGGCCTTTGATTTGACGGGGGAAAGGCTCCTGCCGCTCTGTGTCCGTCTCCTCCTCCGCCGGGGGGACCTGTTTTTTTTCAAGGGGTTCCAAATCTTCCCAAAATAAAATCACACAATGGTCATCCGACAAGGCATTGTCCGCACTGACCCTTTGGTGGCTTTTTCAAAACTGGGAAGGAGGTGCAAGCCTTTTACCGCCTCCCCCCTGGTTTCAACCCCCGAGGGCCGTACCCGCTTGCAGGCCATGTGTACCTTTTCGTAAATGCGTAATTGCATGCGCTGCTGCACAATCGCTGGACATGTGGGGGGTGGAATTCCACGTGTGCCACGCAACAATGAGCGGTTGACAGGAGGCCGAGCTGAGCGCAACGCAGCCCGCCGGGACAAGCAGGTGCAACGGGGAATGCGAACTCAGACCCGACCTTTTTCAGCAGGGGTCCAACCCGGTACTCTTTAAAATTTCTGGGGCGACAAGGTTCTGACTGTGCCAGGCAAGGGATTCCCAGCCTACCGATTTTAAGGGGGGGCCACAATTTCGCCCGTTTTCGCACACCAAAACCCTTTCCTGGGACAAGGTCTGTCACCCAGCCAGCGCTCGGTCTCTTGCAAAAGCCCTCCACACTCCGAAACCCGTGTGTGGACGGCCCCCAAGGCAGTTTAATTTAACCAAAAAGCCTGGTGTCTCTGGCACTATGCCACCAAGGGCCTTGGGGGAAAAAGCCTGCACCACCCTGCGGGTTTTTAAGAGCGTGGGGGCCGAGCCTGAAGCCACCGTCACCCCCCGAGACACCACCCCCTCACCCCCTGAGCTGTCACAGATAATTCGGCCCCTTGGCCTGCTTACTATCCATGTTCGGTGGTGAGATGGGCTTTTTTTCCCACACAGATGCAGACAATGCGCTTGAAATTTTAATGACACGTGCTGGGCCCGGGGAGGGGCGGGTTTTCGGGAAAAAAATGCCTGCTCCATCTGTTTTGGGGGAGGCGAGGCCATACTGGCGGAACCCCAGTTGTCCACCAACCCGGGAAAAGGAACATTTCCAAGGCCAAAAGCCTGGGAAAGCCCCACATTCAGGCTTTTGGGTTTGGGGGGTTTGGGGTTAAAGGTTTCTTCTGCCCCCAACCTGGGAAAAACAGAAGGCGGGTGTAACTGGCCGCTGTCGGCGGGGGTCGTCAAACTGGCGGGAAAGGGGTAGGGTAGGAAAGGGTCTCTGGTTGCTGGGTACTCCCCGGGGGGGCGGGGGGAGGCAACGGAGGCTGATCCCCGATCATGACTAAGACATGGCCTGAGGGGCGCTTTGGGGGGTGGAGAGGAAGGAGGGGGGGGACAAAGGTGTGACAGTGTTGGAAGGGCCCGCGTCGGTCTGGCCTTTTTTTTGGGCCCAAATGTTCCCTCCATTTCAACTCATGTTCGCGCATGTGACAAAATTTGTGGGGTTAACCACTTAAGGTTTTCCTCTACTTTTGCTTTTTTGGCAAAGGGGCCATATGACAACGCTTGGTGAATCAGAGGCTTTCTCAAAAAGACCCCAGCTTGAAGGTCCGGGCCCTTTTTGACGGGGATAACGAGGGGCGGGGTTTTTGCGCGACCGTGGGGGCGGGAAACATATCAGCGGGTTCTGCGACCCCCCTTACCCTTTTTTTTGGCGGACCCGTATTTACACTAAACCCCCTCGTCTTCCTCCTCGCCACTGATGAAGCGCTCGCAAACAAAATTCCGAAAGACCACGTTTGGGTCCCAATTCCGTCATCATCATCACAAAACAGGTGACTTCGTCGTCCGACATCTGCATCCAGACTCAGCTACAAGCAAAAGGGACTGCAAGGCGTTACCGACCCGCCCGGGGTTTTGCCGATTGACCGGGGTTTTCCCTTTTCCTCCTCTGAAGGGATCAGTAACGGGTTTTCATACAGACAAAATCATCACCCCTTTGGGGCCCCTTGATCTTTTAACATAAATTTTTTGGGCCCCCAAACCCCCCCCCTTTTTCACAAAAGGACTCAGAAAAAGGATTATCCACAGTGGGGGGAAAAGTTGACTTTGGGGGTGTCTTTTTCTTATTTGGACGGACGGTGATCGATGACGAAATTTTTTCCGGGACTGGAGGACGGGAGGTAGACGCGAACAGTTTCATTAACCCTGAAAACAGATTGGCGCGCTGTTCGTTTTTGGATTCACAGGGCCCCACCCACGATGACAGGTCTGACGGGGCCCGCAAACCGACAACCCCTGGCTTGCGTGTTGTCCCACACTGGGAAGGGGACCTCCTCTACCTCTACCCCATGTCCCCACCCACCTCTTTGCTCGCCTTACCACCGCATTTTGCTTTTCCCTGTTAAAAGATAAAATTTGAGAGGGTATGGAAAGTTTTTTGGGAACCCTCTTATTAAAAGACGGCAAATCACAGCTATTCTCAAAATCCCCCCCAAAACAAAACAAAATTGCTAAAATTGAAATTTAAGTGCAAGGTGCCTCTATCAACAAGCTGGCCTGCCCAAAAGTGAAAAAACACCTATCTGAAATGTATACGGATAATAAACGGTATTTTTTGCACCTAAAAATACACCTGTGGTGACGAAAAAATTGCTGTATTGAAATTTAAGTGCAAGGTGCCTCTATCAACAAAGCTGGCCTGCCCAAAAGTGAAAAAAACAGCTATCTTAAATATATACGGATAATAAAATGGAGTTTTGCACCTAACAAATAGACCTGCAGTTACTAGAAAAGATCTGTATCCTAATATAAGTTCAGGCTGCCCAACATACAAGTAATATTTCAACAGAAAACTGTTAATAAAAAGCCATTGCAATGCAATGTCTAAACTAAGTCTGCACTATATCCACTATCCTTTAAAGAGCTTGTCTGTGTACACCCGCGCTCCCCCTCCCCCACCCGCTCCCCCCGTGACTTTACAGGGCTAGATGCTCCTTTACAATTCTCAGCCTAACTACCTAAAATCTGCCAATCTCTAATCTACCTACGTTGTAATATTCACAGCTAAAAGTAGAGCTGTCTCTGTGAACAAATAGAACAATTTAACTGAGCTGTTTGCTGAGCTGATTGCTGAGCTGTTTGGACAGTGGCAGAGCGCACGTCCAACTCCTAAGAGACGCTGACACACGCTGAGGCAGAACAGGAAGGGCTGTTCTATGTAAAACGAGGTCATGTGATTTTTCCAGCCAATCACAACCATAAACACCCCATCATGACGTCGCACCCCACAGCTCACCCTGCTCTATTCTCTAAGCTGATTTGCTGGCCGCCAAAATGACGGGAAAGCGCTGTAAATGGCGCGATATTAAATAGATTATGCACAATTTTAACCTAAATATCATGTGATCTAAAAAATCCGATCAACAAAAAAAACCGTGCCGATTTCAACTTTGTTGATAATAATCGCTCAACACTAGTCACCTCCACACATTGTGCCACTGTCTGACCTCATGCTGCTGCTGTGGCTGCTGCTGTGCCCTCCACACTCTTTTTTGTGCCACTGCCCTGACCTAAATGCTGCTGCGGGGCTGGCTGCCGTGACCTCCCACACTCTGCCCATTGTGCCACTGTCCCCCAAGCACTCTCCAAGCACCGTGGCAGTATACAGTGGAGATGGAGGCAGGGATCACTCAGAATCACTGCGCACATGGCCCCCAGCATGCTGATTTGCCTTGCTATTTAACAGCCAAATAGTCCACCATCCAGCAGAGGGATGACTTCTGGCTCTCCACCCCTCTAGGACCCTCGCTACCGACCCCAAAATGGGAGCCTTTTTTTCCAGCTGCTGAGAGGGAGGACAAGCTCAAATACTATAGAGAAATCCTCTTTTCGTTTTGCTAACGTTCCAAAAAACCATTTTTGGCCAAAAAAAAAAAATTTCTACCACCAGCAGCTTCATTAATAATACCTAAAAAAGTTCCAACACAGTTTATTTTGAAGTAATAAACGTGGTAGTTTGAAATTCAGTTTCCTGCGTGACACCAATTTGTTGAAATGCACGTATGAATTGAAGGAGACCCTAAATACAGAGAATATTTTAGGTGCTTATTTTGCATTCGGTGCCATTAGTGATGGAATTTAGTACAAAACTGGAATACTGAACTACAAGCAAATGCTGAAAAACTGGCTTGGGATATGCTTCTTCAGTATGAAGAATGAGAATCGTATGTCCAAATTACAGACAGAAAAAAACACCTCTGCCTCCTCCTTGAGCCTCGTCTGTCATATCCGTGTACCGTACCTCTTGCCTCCGTTCCTTGTCCACGATCCTTGCCCCGGGTGTCCTGACCTTACGCTTGTCTCCGAGTTTGCCTTACGATTTTGTACCTCGCTACACCTTGGCTGCCACCGCAAGCAAGTCACATCAGGGGTAATGACCTGGCAGACTCCCGCCGCAGCGTCCATCACACTTTGCGGCGGGCTCTGGTGAAAACAGGGACCTACTAAGATTCCGCTCCCTGGCGTGGCTATTACCATTGTCCCCTTACTGTGCTGCGATCTGTGGCGGCTCCGGTAACCTACTGCTGTGTTCTTTGACGCTATAGTAGGATCTTAGCCCTCAACTTGTTTTTTTCCAGCTGGCGCTGCCATGACTTTATCAGGCTTCATTCCAGCTTCAGTTTTTTGATCAGTTTTGCCCCTGTAGGTGCCCAGGGATTTGAAGGCTGAAGCGATTCTAATAGCGGCGGCAGTCATGTGCGTGTCATTACTAAAATACTGCATTGCATGGAGACCAAACCAAGCTCCCCGCATATTTTAGCATGACCAATGTTTTCTAACCCCCCTAC
>JAODAL010084506.1:0-10894 GCA_025379985.1 Phyllomedusa bahiana
TTTTTTAATCCAATACATTACGATACGGGGTTTTTTCATTTTTGCGCACTACAGCTTTGTTTCATTAAAGGCACCTTGCACAAAAATGTGAATAAAAGCAATTTTTCTAGTCACCACAGGGGGAATTAAAAGGGTGCCAAAAAATACCTTTTTATTAAAAACGAAACATTACAGATACGTGTTTTTTCACTTTGGCGAAATACACCCTTTGTTCATTAGGCCCTTGCACTTAAGTGGAAAACAGCAATTTGTATTCCCCACGGGTGAATTGATGGGTTTGAAAAAAAAAAACCATTTTTTATAAAAATACACCGTTACGTGTTTTTTCCTTTGGGCAAAAACAGCTTTGTTCATTGGGCCCCTTCCCACTTAAGTGTGAATACAGAAAATTTTTAGCCCACCACAGGTAAATTTGGGATAGGTCCCAAAAAAAATATCTTTTATTATCCATCCCTTTCAGAAAACGTTTTTTTTTGCACTTTTTTGCCCGGGCCCAGATTTGTTGATAGAGACCCCTTTTGCATTTAAATTTAAAATTCCAGCTTTTGTGTATTTTAACACGGTGAATTGTTTGGTGCCAAAAAGTACCTTTTTTTACCCGAATACATTACAGAAACGTGTTTTTTCACTTTTGCGCACTAAAAGCTTTGTTCATTGGGGCACCTTGCACAAAGGGTAAATACGAAATTTTTCTAGTCACCACAGGTGAATTGAAAGGTCCCAAAAAAAACCTTTTATTATACGAAAATTACAGATAGGGTTTTTTTTTTTTCATTTTTGCGCATTTAACAGCTTTGTTATTGGGCACCTTCCACTTAATTTGGAAATACACAATTTTCTGGGTCCCCAAACGGGTGAATTGAAAGGGCCAAAAAACCTTTTTTTTACGAATACTTACAGTTCCCGTTTTTTTTTCTTTTTTGCGCACTACAGCTTTGTTCATTGAGGCACCTTGCACTTAAATGGAATTTAAAAGCAATTTTGTAGTCACCACATTTGAATTGAAAGGTCCCAAAAAAAATACCTTTTTATTATCAGAATACATCAAGATACGTTTTTTTTTTCATTTTTGGCGAAATTTACACTTTTTTTCATTGAGGCCCCTTGCACTTAAGTGTGAATACGCAATTTTGTAGTACCACAGGGGGAATTGTTTGGGTCCCAAAAAAAAACTTTTATTACCCGGGAGTCCTTTACGGATACTTTTTTTTTTGCATTTTTGCCCGGGCCCAGATTTGGGGTAGGGGACCCCTTTGCTTTAAAATTTTGGGAAATCCACAATTGTGTTTTTTTAACCAGGTGAATTGATGGGTTGCCAAAAAGTCTTTTTATTACCCGGAATACTTTTACGGGAAAAGTGTTTTTTCATTTTTTTTGGCGCATTTCCAGTTTTGGGTTCATTGGGGGGGAACCTTGCACTTACATGGAATCAGCAATTTTGTGGTCACCACGGGGAAAATTTGTTTAGGTGCCAAAAAATACCTTTTTTTAAACCAAAACATTTCAGAAAAAGTGTATTTTCACTTTGGGGGGGCCCAAGGCCACTTTGTTAAAGGATCCTTTGCATTTTTAAATTTGAATACAGAAATTTTGTAGTCCCCTTTTATGTTGAGCAAATTTTTTTCGACAAAGTTGAAATGGGGAAAGGGTTTTTTAAGGGATGGGGAAATTTTCCCCAGATCATGCAAAATTTTAAAGGTTTAAAATCTGTGCATCACTTTTAAAGACCCGCGCCTTTTTGGGGCGCTTCCTGTAATTTTGGGGGCCAGAAAAATCAGTTTTTCAGAATAGAGAGGGTGGTTGTGGGTGCAAACGTCGGGACTGGGATTTTGAAAGGTTGCGATTGGTGGGAAAAATCAAAACCTCGTTTTCATAAAAAACACGTTTCGTGTTTTCACCCTCAGTGTTTTCTCAGGTCTCATAGGGGGTAGGACCTGCGCTCTGCCTGTGGCCAAACAGCCCGAAATTAGGGTTTTTCTGCACAGAGAAACCCCTTTTAAATTTGCTGTGAAACCTTCCTTTTTAGTTTGATTTGAGATTTGAACATTTTATGTGTTAGCAAGAATTTTTTAAAAACAGCATCTACTGCTGTAAATTCACGGCGGTGGGGCGGGGGGGGCCCCCCCGGGCCAAAACCCAAAAAGCTTATCTATAAAGAACCGGAAAAAAAGTTTTACCAAGAATTTGTGTAGACATTGTGTGGAAAAACTTTTATTATTAACGTTTGCTATTGAAAAAATTTTTTCCCGGTTTTGGGGAGCCTGAAATTAATTTGGAAAAAACATAATTTTTTAGTAACGGCCGGTCTCTTTGTTTTTTTGCAAAAAACCCCCTTTTATTTCATTTTACTTTTTCAGATTTGGTTTTTCAATTTTAAACCCTTTTCACCTGTGACTGGGGAAAATCCAACCCCTTTCCTTTAAAATTTCAAACCAAATAAACTTGTTGTCAGCACAGGTTGTTTGTTGCCAAAAATAACCCCTGGGATCGTACGAAAACTCACAGTTACGTGTTTTTTGACTTTTGCGGGAGCCGCAATTTTCATTGACGCAGCTTTTACGTAAATCTTAAAACAGCAATTTTTATATTCACCACAGGTTTAATTGAAAAGGGGCAAAAAAAAACCGTTTATTTTATCAAACGTAAAAAGTTTCGGGTTTTTTTTGACTTTTTTTCGCACCCGCCCCTGTTCATTGCGCCGCATCTACGTAAATCTTAAAAAGCCCAAATTTTTAAAATTTACCACAGGGGAAATTTAAAAAGGTTTCAAAAAATTTCCGTTTTTATTCCCCAAAAAAATAACAGTTACGTTTTTGTTTGACTTTTGCGCAACCCCCGCACTGTTCATTGACCAGCTTTTACGTAAAACTTTAAAAAAGCAAATTCCCTTTTTTAAAACAGGGGAATTTAAAGTGCAAAAAATTCCGTTTATTATATAAAATTTAAAAGTTACGTGTTTTTTTTACTTTTGCGCACCCAAACACTTTTTTCATTGCCCCAGCATCTACGTAAATTTAAAACACAATTTTATTTACCACAGGTGGGAATTTAAAGGGGCAAAAAACCCTTATTAAATCAAAACATAACGTTTTGTGTTTTTTTTACTTTGCGCCCCAGGGACTGTTCCTTTTATGCAGCAATTTCGAAAACTTAAAAAAACAAATTTTTAATTTACCAAAAAATGAATTGAAAGGTGCAAAAAATTTCCGGGTTTTTTAATCAAAAAATAACAGTTACGTGTTTTTTGCTTTTGCGCAAACCCCACTGTTCATTTTAGCCCGCATCACGTAAATCTTAAAAAAAAGCAATTCTATATTAAACCCCAAGGGGAAAATTTAAAGGGTGCAAAAAAAAACCGTTTATTATATCAAAAAATTTTTAGTTTTGTGTTTTTTGACTTTTGCGCACCCCCGCCCGGGGTTCATTGACGCAGCATTTTTTACTTTAAAACTTAAACGCAATTCTATTTCACCACAGGTGAATTTAAAGGTGAAAAAATAACGTTTTTTTTACCAAAACTAAAAAAGATAAATGTTTTTTGGGCTTTTTTCCCAGCCAATTTGTTGATAGAAACCCTTTTTGTTAAAATTTTTTAAACCGCAATTTGTTTTTGTTTAAAGGGGGTTTGAGAATAGCTGTGATTTGCCGTCTTTTAATAAAGACTTTCCAAAAATATTCCCTACCTTCTCAAAAATTTTTTTATATCTGAACAGGGGGTTTAAAAGGGAGGTGGTAAAACGAGAAAGAGGGGGGGAGCTCAAGGAGGGAGAGGCGAGGGGAAGGTGCTCCTTCCAGTGCTGGGGACAACATGCATGCCGGGGATCGTTTTATTTTCGGGCCGTCGGGGTTTTCATCGTGGGTCAGGGCCCTGTGAATCTAGTAACGAAAATCGTCCCAATCTGTCCCCTTTAAGTGGTCAAAGCAACCTTTCCCTCTAGCAGTCTTTCCCCCCTCCTCGTCCCCGCAGTCACGGCCACAAATGTCGTCATCACATCATCCATCCGTCCAAAAATGAAAACATCCAAATGTCAACTTTGTGTAACCCCCCCACTGTGGATAATCCATTGTCTGAAACCTCTTTGAAAGAAAAAAAATTTCGGGTTTGGGGGGCGAAGGCATGTTAAAAGATCCCAAGGGGGAGATTTTGTTTGCCCCTTTACGCCCCGTTACTGTTTCCATCGGGAGGTGAAAGGAAAACCGGGCAATCGGGCAAAAAAACCCCCGGGGGGGGCGGGCCCCTTGCAGTGCCCCCCTTGGGTTGTTTTTTTTACAAAGTTTTGGGTGCAAAAGTCAGGACGACCCAAATCCCCTGGTTGGGTTTTGATGTTTAAAGAGACATTGCGGATCATCCTGGGGGTTTTTTCCCCAGAAATTTTCTTGCAAACGTTCATCAGTGGGGCGGGAGGAAAACGAGGGGGTTGTGTCAATACGGGGTCCCCCCCACAAAAAGGGAGGGGGGCTCCGGGAAGGAAATCCGCTGAATGATTTCCCCCAAAACCCCGGGGCCCCGCAAAACCCCCCCTCCTCCTTTTTCGCCGTCAAAAAAGGGGCCAGGACCCTCAAAACCTGGGCCTTCTTTGAGCAAGCCTCTTTATTTAACCCCGCGATGTTCCCCAAACCGGGCCCTTTTCCGGGAAACGGCATAAGTAGAGGCAAGAACCTTAAGTTTGGGTTTTAACCCCCCCCCAACATGGGCCCATCACATCAGCGAATCATGGTTGAAATGGGGCAAAAACCCTTGGGCCAAAAAAAAGGCCCGAACGACGCCCCCGGGCCCCCCAACCCTGCACACCCTCTGTCCCGCCTCCCCCCTCCTCCGCCACACCAAGCGTTCCTCAGCCCGCCCATTGGTTTTTCCCAAGTCAGATTTTGGGGGTCAGCCTCCGCCCCTTCACCTCACCCCCCGCCCCAGTACCCCAGCCCACCAGAGAACCCCTCCCCCCCCCCTTTTTACCTTTCCCCCATTTTTACAAACCCGCACGCCGTTACAGGGCCAGTTTAGCGCCCGCCTTCTTTTCTTCCCGGGGGGTTTGGGGGGAGAAAGAAAACCTTTAACCCAAAAAAAAAAACCCCCAACCAAAAGCCTGAAAAGGTTTGGCAAATTTCCAGGCTTTTGGGGCCCTTTGGAAAAAGTTCCTTTCCGTTGGTGGAAACGATGGGTTAGCCCTCATGGCCCCCCCGCTTCCCCAAAACCCGATGCCCGAGCAGGCATTTCTTTGCCAGAAAAAAACCCTTCCCCCGCCCTGGCCCGCCCCAAGGGGTCAAAAAATTTCAAGGCATTGTCTGCATCCCGTGTCCGGAAAAAGTCCATTCACCCCCGGGCAAATGGACTAGTAAGCACCCCCAAGGCCCATATCTCTTGACAGCTTAGGGTTGAGCTGGGGGGGATGTCTCTGGGGGTGAGGGGGCTCTCAGGCTCGGCGCCCCCTCTTTCATAAACCGCGGGATTTTTGCAGGGATTTTCCCCCCCAAAGGGGCCCTTGGTGGCTTTCCGTGCCCAGAGACACCGGGCCCAAGGGAAAAAATTAATCTGCCGGGGAAAGCCCGGGTCCCCACACGGGGTCAGGACTGTGGAGGGCTCCCAAGAACGAGAAACCCGAGCCCCTGGCTGGATGACAAGAAAACCCTTTTGCCAGGCAAGGTGGTGTGGGGATAACGGGCGAAAACTGCTGGCCGCCCTTAAAATCGGTAAAGGTTTGGGGCACATCCCCCCCCCTGGGGACATGTCATGAACCTTGTTATCCAAATTTCTAAAAAGTACCCCGGGGGCTGGACCCGCCCTTTCTGAAGAAAAGGTCGAGGTCTGAGTTTTGCACTTCCGCCCTTGCCCCCCTGCTTCGTCCCCCCTGGCTGCGTTGCAGCTTTAGGGTCGGCCCCCCTCAACCGCCCCATTTTGAGGGAACCCCAAAACGCTGGAAATTTTTACCCTTTCCCCCTGCTCCAGCGATTTTGTGGCGCAGCGCAATGCCAAATTCCCTTTCGAAGTGGGCACATTGGGCCCGACAAGCATGGTAGGACCCCCGGGGGGTTGAACCACCCCGGGGTGGAGGTAGGTGAAAGAGCTCTGCCCAACCTTGCCAGTTTTGAAGAAGCCACCAAAATGGTCAGTGGGACATGCCCTTGTCAGCATGAGCATTGTGGTGATCTTAGTTCTGGAACGATCGTTGGAACTCTGAAACAACAGGTCCGCCAGGACGGAGGAGGGACGGACACAGATGCGGACACGGAGCCTTTCTCTCCGTCAAATCCCCATAGGCCCGACAGTTTCACAAATTTTATCGGTCTTATTAGGCAGTGGTTCGGGGTCCAGAGCTAGTGCAAGGTGGCGCATCAGCTCTCAGGGTTTCATCATCTCAGGCAAGTAAGGGCTGTGTTGTTGTGCCGGAGGCAGCGGAGAGGAGGAGGAGGAGGAAAGGGGTTAATTCCTAGACACCGACGTTACCGACGTCCCTGCCTTGGAAAGAGGTTGGCGCGAATTTGAGGCGGAGGAGGAAGATGAGGAAGATCAGTTTGCTAGTGCCCCTCGACCCAGAGGCTTGGGAAATCAAGGCTCCATCTCTCACATGAGTGCTTGGATGCTCCATTTCCTCCATAGCAAATTGACCAAACTTTCTTAAAATATTTTCTCCTTTTAATCATGAACGGATGATTGAAAACAGACGAATTTGACTCTACATGCATCGACCATTACAGAGTATGTGAAGGTATCACGTATACCGAGAGGACTTAGGAGTCCCTTGCAACCAATTCTCTTGCAAGAGGATTTGAAATACCGGGAAAGATGGCAAGCTATTGGGAATAAAATTTTCGGGATTAATTTATTCACACGCAGCTCTGCAATGGAAATTTGACCAAACAAAACAGAGTTTTACAAGTTGAAAAAAACTATAAAGAAGGTAAACAAAGAACAGTATAACAAAAAAAAGAAAAACTTAATAAAAATTGGATGCCCACAACAAAAATTAAAAAAAAATAAAAAAAAAAATTTAAAAAGGATACAGGACTATATGTTAAACCAGTTTTAAAATGGGGGGAGGAAAGATCTCTTTTACCGTTCAGAAAAAGAAAAAAAAGAAAAACAACAACGTTTACTGGAGATAAACCTCTGTATAAAAAAGGGCCGTTGTTTTAAAAAAGTCTAATAACAAAAATAAAGAAAAAAAAAAAAAAAGATTTTTTAGAAAGGGATGCGCCCCCCAAAGAAACAGCCCCTGGCGAGAGCGTGGAGCCACCGCAAGCAGTCGGGTCGAAAACGGTCAATCGAGACAAAGGGGGGGGAAAAGGAAAAAAAAGAAAAAAAGAGACTTGGTTTTAAATATCTTTTCAAAAAAATTTAACAGGGCACAAAACCTTGCTATTGAAAAGGGACTGAACTTGGGTTTTTTTTTGAGCAAATTTTTTCGACTTTAATTAGTTTTTTAACCGCATGTGTGTAACATGCGAATTAAAATGTTTTGGCAGCAGAAAAAAAAAAATCCCCCTTTTTCCTTGTCAACCCAATCACCAACTAATAAGATTTTAAAAAAAGTAATTCGATCCAATGTAGTTGTCGATAGGGTATTTGAGCAATCTGTATTACAGGGGTTAAAACAGATGGGAAAAAGATGAAAAATAAAACCTAATTCAGTAAGGAAGAGTTAACCGCAGTACAACAACTAAAAAAAAAAACCGGGAAAATTATAATAAAGAAAGCGGATAAGGGGGAGAAACAGTTGTTATGAACAAAACACAGTATATAGACAAAGCAAAAAGGGTTAAATGATCAAAAGTGTATGAAAAATTTAAAAAACGACCCTCCGCAGATTCAAAAAGATCTTTGGGTCAGTAGTGAAAGAAGCTTTATGGGAAGGTTAATTTGAACACGAAAAAACCGTGTATCAATTCCACCCCTAGAGTTGGTCCTGTCCCGGTACCAAAGGTACCCCAAATTTGGAACCCCCCCCCGGGTTCCCCCATGTATGGGGGGGTTCAACTCCATTTTTTGAAAATATAGCGAACTATTTTGGGATATTTTTCTTGCAAAAGTGTGAGAGAATCCCAATTTTTGGGGGATACTGGCCAATTTTTTCGCAACATTGGAAAAATTAATTGACAGGGGTTATTTTTTCTTTGCACATTTGATATAATCATTATTTAGAACATACCTATCGTAAAGGTTCTGTAGTTAGGAAGCAAAAGTAAAGATCCATATTAGAAATAGCGGTTTCCCTTTCTTATGCGCTACTTGAATCATATAAAAAAGAATTATTTCGTTTTGGGGGAGTTTTTCTTTTTAAAAGTTCGGGGACTTCGATGGGGTCCCCCAATAGGCCCCATTTTTCGATTTTAGTTTTTTTTGAGAAAAAATTTTTTTTAATTCTCAATTTTTAAATTTTTGAGATTCTAAAATAGATATGGGCGATATTTTTGTCCTTTTGGCGGTAAGGGAAGGAACTTGAATTATTCGGGAAAAATTTTAACAATGCAACTCCCTGATAAATTTCCCCATCATAAGATGGAACCCGTCCACTATTTGGACTTAAAAATTTCAATTGCGAACATAATTAGAAACTATTGTCTCAAAAAAAAAGACAGAAAAAAAATTTTATAGACAAAGTTATCTTTCCCCCCAGTATTTAAGCATTCCTGGGGGGAATATATCCGGTGCCGTCGTTTTGTTCAAACGACGATGCATGCAAACCTGCCCCCGGATAACAGAAAATTTGTAAAAGGGGTTATGAGGGGTTAACCTCGAAAAAATAGGAAAAGGGTTTTTGCAAAAAAGTAGCAGGGAATTGTTAATTTCTAGGAAAAAGATGAGAGAAGGGCAAAAGAATCACCTGGCTCTACATATGATAACATGCAACAATGATCAAAAAAACAATTAATAAAAAGGGTCTTATGGAAAATTCCCCAGTATGGCGTTTATTCGGGAACCCCATTGTTCATATTTCGAAAAGGGAACAATTGGGCAGACCTTTAAAACCCGCTTTGAAAACAATCAAAATGACAGATGAGCACCCCTGAAAAAGGGAAAGTCCCGTTTAAACTGCCAAAACGAACTTTTTATTAAAGGCTAGAAATTAGTATCCAACAAAGGACCCCCATTAAATTCAAGGATACCCCAAATTTCAGGGCAGCGCGGTAATTTTTTTTTGAATGCCCCCGTGGGGGAAAACCCTATGGGGCAAACAAGAGAAAGGGGGAATCGGTCAAAGAGCATGATCGGCTTCCCGGGTTTCAAACGAAAAAGGGTAAATCAGAAAATTAACGTGACTTGCAAAGCATGAGAAAAATAAATTTTATGAAAAACCGTAGACGCCACTTTTTGAGGCACCCATAACGTATCAGAACTTAATGGGCAAATTTGGAAAAAGTTAAAAGTCTCGTTATAACCTATGAACATTCTAAAAGAGAAAGCTTTTGGATGTAAGCTTAAAACTCTCAGCCCCAAAGGGTTAAATGAAAAGTTAGAATTTAAAGTGTTTTTTTTAATTGAATGTCGTGATTTGGGGAAAAGGGTTTTAAGTACAACTTACCTCACTGCGCTGCTTGATAAAGAAGTTATTCTTCGAAACGTCGCACGGGTGTGCGGACGGCTCCTCCCCCCAGCTTCCTCATATCTAAAACCATTGAAAATATGGCTCGCTTTTTTTTGCGATAATATTGCACCTTTTTCCCATGACTTCAAATGTTGTCTGTTTTTTGTATCTTCATATTTTAAAAGGGGAAAAAATTTTAAGAAATTTGGTCAATTTTCTATAATGGTTTTATGCAGTATGGGGAAAACTCGCTTCCGACTTTGAACAACAAAAGGTCATAGTTGCTTATAAATAATAGGGTTTTTTGTGTATTTTGGGAAATTTCTCCATTTTCCTCCACATGATCCTGCATTAAAAGCCATAAAAGAACAACATTCTGGGGCAAAACCCTTCCCGGATCCCCGGGACAAACAAAAATAGCACTTTCCTCCCCCCCACCCCAAAAAGAGGGAAAATGAGGAAAAGGAGACCTTGCTGATTGATCAATGGGCATTGTTGCTCCTCTTACGTTCCCCCCAATGTCACGGTTTTGGGAAAAACCCTCACGCGTGACACAGTAATGCCAATAGGGTTAGCGGCCGCAAACAGGCAAAGGTGGGGAAAACCAATGGGTGACCCGGGAACTTTGTTTACCCCCAACGCATGCAATGCAGGGCCACATCCAACACACGAGTCAGCTTAAAATCAGGTGACGTATCTGGTCTCAAACCGTGTTTTTGCAAAGGGTTCGGGGCCCATAGACTTCTGGTATCCAAAATGGCGAATGGCCCCAGCTGGCTCGTCACGCCATGGGGTTTTTTCCTCCCCCGCAGCCACCTATTGGGGACCTTACACACGGGGAAATCATTACAGACAAACGCATCGGCTTTCCCAGAAATTTGGGTCGTTTGACTTTTTTCAAAAATGAATCGGCTGGATTCTGGATGTTTGGCCCCAAATTTCAGAGGGCACCCTTAGTTGCCGTTAATTCACATCCTTTTCAAACGAAATGGGCCTCTTAAAAATTTTTTTTTAAAATGATCATTTTTTACTGCAATTTTTTAATCTCTTTTCCCAACAGTTATTTTTCGGATTTGCTGTGAGGAACTGTAAAAGACGCAAGGTTTAAGACCAAACACCGTATTCCTTTTCTCATTTATTTTAAAAAGTTTTCGCATTTTCAATGGTTTTGAGGTCAAGTTTTTGAGATACGAAAAAATCAGGTCTTTGGAAAAGAAAAAGTGACTTCTAAGTGGAATTTTTTCCCCACAATTTTTTAAAAGTGGCTGAGAAGTCATTTTATAATTTTTTGGGTCATGTTGCTGTGAGATAAACTATAATTATGGCCTTTGGAATAAAATTGGGTTCAAGTGGGATTTCTCCCTCACAAAATT
>JAODAL010084507.1:0-10892 GCA_025379985.1 Phyllomedusa bahiana
ACCCATTTAAACCCCCGATAATTTTTTTTTTCTATAAAAAACCCAAACAGAAGGACTATCCACTTGGGATTCCAGGACGCCCGCTGCCGTATTGTGTTAGCTCCACGCGAGACTCCCATGCTTTACGAGAGGTTTGTGCCTCGATTTTAGAGCAAACTCCAGAGGTGAGGCGATTTGTATATTCATATACAGTCACTGTTGAAACGTATTTCACTATTGTGCGCCTTTCCGCTTTCTCTTTTTCTTTTATATATATATGATATAATATAAATATATATATAATATATAATATATATATATATATATATAAATATATATATATTAAATATTCTCCTCTATATGGTAATAGTAGATCAGGACAATATATATGTATTCTCCTCTATATGGTAATAGTAGATCAGGACAATATATATAATATTCTCCACTATATGGTAATAGTAGATCAGGGCAATACATATATATTCTTCTCTATATGGTAATAACAGATCAGGGCACTATATATGTATTCTCCTCTATATGGTAATAACAGATCAGGGCACTATATATGTGTTTGCCTCTATATGGTAATAACAGATCAGGGCACTATATATGTGTTTGCCTCTATATGGTAATAACAGATCAGGGCACTATATATGTGTTTGCCTCTATATGGTAATAACAGATCAGGGCACTATATATGTGTTTGCCTCTATATGGTAATTACAGATCAGGGCACTATATATGTATTTGCCTCTATATGGCAACAATAGATCAGGACATTATATACACTCACCGGCCACTTTATTAGGTACACCTGTCCAACTGCTCGTTAACACTTAATTTCTAATCAGCCAATACATGGGCGGCAACTCAGTGCATTTAGGCATGTAGACATGGTCAAGACAATCTCCTGCAGTTCAAACTGAGCATCAGTATGGGGAAGAAAGGTGATTTGAGTGCCTTTGAACGTGGCATGGTTGTTGGTGCCAGAAGGGCTGGTCTGAGTATTTCAGAAAACTGCTGACTCCTGGATTTTCACGCACAACCATCTCTAGGGTTTACGAGAAATGGTCCCGAAAAAGAAAAAACATCCAGTGAGCGGCAGTCCTGTGGGCGGAAAGCCTTGTTGATGCCAGAGGTCAAAGGAGAATGGGCAGACTGGTTCGAGCTGATAGAAAGGCAACAGTGACTCAAATAGCCACCCGTTACAACCAAGGTAGGCTGAAGAGCATCTCTGAATGCACAGATACGGCGAACTTTGAGGCAGATGGGCTACAGCAGCAGAAGACCACACCGGGTGCCACTCCTTTCAGCTAAGAACAGGAAACTGAGGCTCCAATTTGCCCAAGCTCATCGAAATTGGACAGTAGAAGATTGGAAAAACGTTGCCTGGTCTGCTGAGTCTCGATTTCTGCTGCAACATTCGATGTGTAGGGTCAGAATTTGGCGTCAACAACATGAAAGCATGGATCCTTCCTGCCTTGTATCAACGGTTCAGGCTGGTGGTGGTGGTGTCATGGTGTGGGGAATATTTTCTTGGCACTCTTTGGGCCCCTTGGTACCAATTGAGCATCGTTGCAACACCTTGTGGAATCTATGCCACGAAGAATTGAGGCAGTTCTGAAGGCAAAAGGGGGTCCAACCCGTTACTAGCATGGTGTACCTAATAAAGTGGCCGGTGAGTGTATATTTATTGTGTCAGAGTGACCTCAACTGGTCGCATTTCTCTGCCAATAACTGGCATACAGCAGGAATAGCCTGGTCTCTTGAGGAAAGCCAGTAATTTGATGTCAGTAACAAGAATATTCTGACACTTAGTAGTGTTACTATAGCTGCTCATCAGCTAATCTGGGCTGGCTTTTCCAGAATGGCTCCAGTAATGGGTGGGAGGCCATTCCCATGTTCCAGGCCAGGCTTTACCAGGTCTTTCAAGGCTTATTAATGCCTGTTGTTACAGACACTGGGAAGAGGGTGGGAGTTGACTCTGAACTCCAAGCTTGAGGGAAACCTGTACAGTAGTGGGTGAGACTACAGTGATGGTAGTGTTGGGTATTAGGCTCATTTCCAGTGGCGTAGCTACAGAGGTTGCAGCGGTCACAGTTGCGACCGGGCCCCTAGGTTGGGGGAGCCCACAGCCCCCCCCCTTGCCACACAGCTGTGTTGCTAGGTCACATAGACCCAGCGATACAGCATTCACCGCCGCCGCCTGCACGGTACAGGCAGCAGCTGAAGCAAAGTGGCTGGTTTACACTGATACTGGCTGCTTTCCCCACTAAAGGCTGCGGCGCGATACAATGACGTCATCGTGCCGCTGCCAGTATTAGGCCCTCAGCCTATGCCTAGGCTTGGGGCCTAGTAGATGCTGGAACTGGCGTCCCATACCCAGTGGCGTGATGATGTCACGCCACCCACTCCGGAAGACAGGTGTTCAGTGGGGGAAGGAGAGCTGAGGTGAGTATTATTTTTATAATTTTTTTTAATGGGAGGCGGAATACCTACTATAAGTGACCCTATATACCACCCTACCTTCTAAAACTGGCCATATATACCACCCTACTTGCTATTACTGGCTCTATATACATCCCTACCTGTTTTAACTGGCTCTATATCCCACCCTACCTATTACTGGCTCTATATACCAGCCTACCTGCTCTATCTGGCCCTATATAACACTCTACCAGCTGTAACTGGCCTTATAGACCTGCCTACCTGCCGTAACTGGACCTATATAGCTGCCTACCTGCCGTAACTGGCCCTCTATACCACTATACCTGCCTTAAGTGGCCCTATATACCACCTTACCTGCCGTAACCAGTCCCATATACCAGCCTACTTGCCGTAACTGGCCCTATCTACCTGCCTACCTACCAGAAGGGCCTCTATCTACCTATCTACTATAGTGTGCTCCTACCTACTGGTGGTACACTTGGGGGCCTAATAATCTTTTGGGGGTACTTTCAGTGTTTGGAGACTAACTTGTTGGTGTGTTAAATTCTGCTGGGATTTATGGCCGGGAGAAGTCATCATGGTGGTCTGGACTGGATGGAGAAAGATAAGGGAAAGAAAACGACTCATCAGATAAGACGTCACCTGTAAGTCACTAAATATAACTGTCCTGTAATCACTTATACAGCTACAGAGCCTGTGTACACTAGTATCTACCACTATATGGTCACTGTATGGCGTTAATATACAGTCTGCGATTCCTGTGTACACAGGCTCGGACTGTGCCACCGGGGATTGGTGAATCTGCCACATATGGTCCCTGAACGCCCGGGCCCTGTGTCCCGAGCGCTCAGAGAAAGGGCCCGGGAGTCGAGGACAAAAGTCCCCGACTCCCGGGGCTGCGCGGTGTCAGCGAAGCCGAGCGCCGCTCTGCTGGCCAGGCACGGCCTCCAGCGGTGACGTTGGCGGCGCTGTGACGTCATATCACAGTGCCGCCTATGCCGGACGCAAGTAGGAGTCTGCGGGGAACGGCCGGGAGCAAGAGCGAGAGAGGGAGCGAGCGGGAGCGGGGTAAGTAGTTATGTGTTTTTTTTTATATAAGAAGGGGGGGCCCTGGCTACCTATTAAATAAAGGGGTGCCCTGGCTACCTAATAAATAAAGGGGTGCCCTGGCTACCTATTAAATAAAGGGGGGCCCTGGCTACCTATTAAATAAAGGGGGGGCCCCGGCTACCTAATAATTAAAAAGGGGGCCCTGACTACCTAATAAAAAAGGGGGCCCTGGCTACCTAAACAAAGGGGGGCCCCGGCTACCTAAAATAAAGGGGGCCCTGGCTACCTAATAATAAGGGGGCCCTGGCTACCTAAACAAAGGGGGCCCTGGCTACCTAATAAAGGGGGGCCCTGCTACCGTAAAGGGGGAACCCAAAGGGGGCCCTGGCTAACTAAGACCTAAAGGGGGCCCGGCTACCTAAGGGGGATAACTAAAGGGGGCCCTGGTACCTAAATACAAACAAAGGGGGCCCTGGCACTAAGAACTAAAAGGGGCCCTGGCTATCTAAGAACTAAAGGGGGCCCTGGCTACCTAAGAACTAAAGGGGGCTCTGACTACTTGCATACTATCTAAAGGGGGCCCTGACTACCTCCAGCCTACATAACTGAGACTCACCAACACCTACCTACACCACCTAAAATGGGACCTACTTATCTACTTGGGGTCTATTTACCTACCCACCCATGGTATACTTATTTACCTTACTTGGGCCTACCAACTTATCCAGTGGGGGTCTGCCTACCTAAATAGGGCCTATCTAGCTACCGGGGACCTTGCCCATTTGCCTACCTATCTAGAGTCTTGACTACCTACCTGGTAATTAATTGTGAGGGGAACAGCCCATAGCTGTAGCATAATATCCAGGGGATTAGTCCTCCCTCCACCCTCCCCAAACCCCCTTAAAAGATTGTGCCTCTAAAGTTATGGCTTTACCCCCTCTCCCACCCCTGGGGAAGTTTGTACAGAGCTGGGAATAGGTAAAGAATGTTTGGGAAAATTGAGATTCTAAGATATTTGTGTTAATTCTGCAGGGATGTGGTGGCCGGGACAAATCATATGGTGTGGAACGGAAAGCAGAAGAAAAGGGGAAAAAGAACGACTATAGAGAAGAGAATGACTCATCATTCAAGATGTCTCCGGTGAGTCCCTGATTTCAGGGTTATTTTAAATTCTGTTTTGGGTCAGTGCTGATTCACTGTAATGTGATGTGACCCGAGCTGGTTTTCTGACCCTATGTGGTCTCTATATGGCGTGTTTGTAGGTATACCTAAGCTGGTGTCTGACCCCTATGTGGTCTCTATATGGTGGGGTTGTAGGTTATACCTGACTGGTGTCTGACCTCTATGTGGTCTTTATATGGTGGTTGTAGGTTATACCCCGAGCTGGTGTCTGACCTTTTAAAGTGGTTCTCTAATGGCGGTGTTGTAGGTTATACCTGAGCTGGTGTCTGACCTCTATGTGGGCTCTATATGGCGGTGTTGTAGGTTATACTTTAGCTGGTTTCTGACCTCTATGTGGTCCTATGGGTGTTGTAGGTATACCTGAGCTGGTGTCTATTAAAGGCAAGGTGTTGTGGAAAACCCCCAGCTGGTGTCGACCCTATGTGGTCCTATATGGGGTGTTGTAGTTTTACCTGAGCTGGTGTCTGACCTCTATGTGGTCTCTATATGGGGTGTTGTAGGTTATACCTGAGCTGGTGTCTGACCTTATGTGGTCTCTATA
The DNA here is from genome assembly GCA_025379985.1 of Phyllomedusa bahiana. NCBI lineage: Eukaryota > Metazoa > Chordata > Amphibia > Anura > Hylidae > Phyllomedusa > Phyllomedusa bahiana. Next base: position 5,201 of record JAODAL010084507.1, read on the forward strand.
TGGAGGTGTTGTAGGTTATCCTGAGCTGGTTCTGACCTCTATGTGGTCTCAAAATGGTGTGTTGTAGGGTTTTACCGAGCTGGTGTCATCTATTGGCCAGGGGTGTTAGGATACCTGAGCTGGTGTCTGACCTCTATGTGGCTCTATATGGCGGGGTGTAGGGTTTTACCTGAGCTGGTGTCTGACCTCTATGTGGTCTCTATGTGAGGGTTTGGGAGGTTATACCTAGCGGTGTCGGGCCTATGTGGTCTCCATATGGGTGTTTTTTGGTTATACCCGAGCTGGTGTCGACCCTATGTGGTCTCATATGGCAGTGTTGTTGGTTATACTGGCGGTTCTGCCATTTGGTCCTAATTGTGCGGGTTTTAAAAGGTTTTTCCTGAGGTTTTTGTTTGACCCTCTAAAAAGGGGGGGGTCCTCCCCAAAAATAGGTTGTTGAGGTTATTCCGAGCGTGGGGTTGACCTCCATTGTCTCTATAGGCGTGGTTTTGGGGAATTGGCGGCTGCAGGTAAAATGGGGCCAGTGGAACCTTGCCCTAATTGGGTAAAAGTGAGGGAACACCTGACCCTGTGATAGGAGTTAGACTTCTACTTTCTTGCTGGTGTTTATTTTAGAAGGTGGTGAGGTGCGTGACCAAGGGAAACTGGAGGGGGAAATTTTAAAGTGGCCTGGTGGTGGGATATGGATGGAGCTACTTAGCCTGTGTCCCATGATATGTTAGATGACAAATGTTACTAACTTGCTAATTGTACTACACAATCATTCTGTTTTGCACACTGTATTATGTGGTAAAATGGGCGCGTTTATGTGCGAGAGGCCGGGAATATTTTTATGTACAGTAGGGTGGGCCCCCCAAGATCAACTCCCCTGTGGGCCCCAGACCCCCCAGTCCGACACTGTGTGTACACTGTTTTCTACCACTATATGGTCACTGTATGGAGGTAATATACAGTCTGTAGTCCTGTGTACACTGGTGCTACCACTATAATCACTGTATGGAAGGTTTAAAATACAGTCTGCAGAGCCTGTGTACACTGGTGTCTACCACTATATGGTCACTGTAGGAGGTAATATACAGTCTGCAGAGCCTGTGTAAAACTGGTGTCTACTACTATATGGTCACTTTATGGAGGTAAAAAAACAGTCTGCAGATCTGGTACCTGGTGTCTACCACTATATGGTCACTGTATAGAGGTAATATACAGTCGCAGAGCCTGTGTACACTGGTGCTACCACTATATGGTCACTGATGAGGTTAATAACAGTCTGCAGAGCCTGTGTACACTGGTGTTATCTAATTTATTTAACTTATAGGTATTTTACCCCGGGCTGCAAAAACCGGACCCCTTTTACCATAACAATTCACATAGGATAAATAATCTCCCCAAAACCCCTACCTAGTTAAATAAACCACTTGGACTGTATCCATCAATATACCAAAACCTCCTCAACTTGGTACACTTGTCTACCACATATGATCAAAAAGGTTTTGGGGGTAATAACAGTTGAGAAGCCTTACACTGCCTTTTTACACCATATGGTGACCTTGTGGGGGTAATATAGTTTCAAGGCCCTTTAACTGGGAATTTCCACCATAGCATTAAATAGGTAATATAATTGCAAGGGCCCGGAATGGGATATACCCTTTCCCTGTACTTATGGAGAATTACAGGTCTGCAGACCTGTAAACCTTTCCTACAGGCTTGTGGGGCCCCAGTGGACAAAACCTCTGGCTTATTTCCCCCCCCATCCGGGCCCTTAGTGCCCCTAATTGGGGCCCTTAGGGGAAATCCCGGGGTTTCATCGGCCCCCACATCCGGGCCCCTTCCGATGCTGGAAAAATCATGGCCTTATGCAACCCAAAAACCCGGGGCCACTCAGCGGCCGACATCCCTTGGGCCCTTGCGTGGGGGTTCCACAGGATAAAGTTGGCCTTTTTATCCCCGGGCCCGGTGCAAAGAAAACCAAAAGTTACAAAACGGAGGAAAACTCGTTAGCATACCCTCCCCCTTCCTCTGGCTTCCAAAGACGTGAAAACCTGTCGGGGGAACTCACGATTATCTTAGAAAATAAAGGAACCGGGGGGGAGGAGGGCCGACTGAGGTAGGTCGAAAAGTAAACCTCCAATCCTGTGAAGTAAAAATTGGTGTTTTTTAAAATTTAACTTGCAGGCCCCATCAGAAAAGCGAACCCCCATTTAAAAAAAAAACCTACGTCAATTGGGAATATTGTGAACAAGGCGGGCCAAAAAACCCCTGGGCCCCCCTTATTTTCTTTTGCCGGGGAGGCGGATTTTTAGGGGTTTAACCCCCCCCTTGGGCCCCCTGAATTCTGCCCTAAACCAGGACCCTAAAAACAAAAAGGGAAGGGAAGAAAAGATAATTGGGCCAACTGCAAACAGGTTTAAAACCTTACCAAATGCGATTGGGACTCCCGCCTGGGGGGCATTAAATTTGCACAAAAAAAAAAAAAAAAAAAGAAATAAAAAACAAATTTTAAACATTAAAAAAAAAAGAAAATTTTTAAGCTCCTTATGATCCATTGACCTCGCTCCCGGGTCGCCACGAAGCTCCTCGCCTGCGCCACTTTTCCGCCCCCCTCCTCTAGGCATCTGAGTGTTCAAACCCAGGTGCGTCCTCTCTTCCCATCCTCCCCTTTCTCCAGTACTTGTCAACAGGGCTACATCCCCCTCCCCAATCAGGACCCCCGTGCATTGATAAAGAGAAATAAATCCACAGTTTGGTTCCCGCAGGATTTTAACTAGGACCCTTGGTCTGGAGGCAAAACTTACCTTCACTACCACAATCTTTACTAAACGACCTTTCTTTGACACAGAGAGAAAGGCCCCGTGAGTCACCTGCCCGTGTCACATGAATGCAATCAAACAATCACACACGCCCCTTCTGAGCACAAGACTAAGACGATCAGGAGGTATGAAAGACATCGGCATAAATAGGTCTGTGTATAAAGCATGATGCTACAATGTAGCTCGGTAAATTTTACCTCACGCACAAGGTCCCGTTCAAATCCCTGCAGACCCAAACCCGTGTTGTTGTTTTTTCTCTTTATCAATGCACAGACCTCATTGAGGTTTCTTTTTAATTTATTTGCACTGTTTGACTAATTACTTAGGAGTACAGAGGACAGGAGTAGAGTGACAGCACCCGGGGTTTGAACACTCAGTAGCTGCCTGAGAGGAGAGGTGATGTCTGAGCATGTGCGACCAGGACTGAGGAGCTCCCAGCCCTGGTCGTATCCCCTGGAGACGAGCTGTAAACAATGGATCACTGAAGGAGCAGCTAAAGCAAAAACGGTGCAGAATTTTTAATAATGATGAATGGTGAAAATGCTTATTATTTAGTTTCCAAGCTTCCCACATAGATTTTACTTTGTGGCAAGAAATTTATTTCTTAGACCTCCTGAAGGGTGAGTGCCACTATAACCGTGTTTGGAGTGTATTTGCTACCTGTTTGATTATTCACTCTACCAACTAGCTGGCTCTGATGCCACCGCTAATTGGGGCACATTCTTTACCTACCCAGAAACATATATTTTTACATAGCCCTCTTGCTATGGCTCCACACCTTTTTGCTTGTATACAGCCAAACAACGACATGCACCACGTTACCCATTACTAATCAAACACGGTAATTGCAAACATGGCAGTGTACCAGTAGATGGCAGCATTACACTGCGCTACGGATGTATCGCATCAAGCCTATTTATTCTTGTGTGAACCTTCTTCCTCAGTATCTATTACAAGACGTTCACAGTCCAGTTCACCGAATGTTACCAGCTCCTCCGCCGCATCTAAAAATTCACGAAAGCTCGTGCGGATAAAAGCATTTTTGCCGCTGTTTTGCTGATATAGAGAAGCCTTTTTTTTCCTTCCAAAGTTTTTTCCTTGTTGCACTTAGGGCCTGTCCCCACGGCAGGTTTTTCAGTCGGTTTTAGGATTTGAAAACTGACTGTCAACCTTTTACATTGATTGAAATAGAAAATCCGTTCAGCGGTCCCCGCTGCACGGATTTTCCGCCGGACGGTTCCGCCGGACATTCCTAAGAACTTAGAACATGTTCATTCTTCCGCCTGTTTTTCGAGCAGAACATGAAAATGTCAGCGGTTGAGGAGGACGGGTGAATCCGCAAACTGCGGACAGAACCGTCCCCTAAAATTACACACACAATGTCAAAATACCGGCCGGAATTTTTTTTTTTCTGTTTTTTTCGGGGTTGGTGGTTGGACAATTTTACGAAGTGACCCCTTGTAGACTCTTCAGCTCCCCCTCTCCATCTTTCTGATACACAGCTCCAAATCCCCTGCATAAGGGTAAGGGTAAAAAAAATTCTGTCTCTAACAGCCACCGCTACTGGGAGCTTACAGCATACAGTGTTCATATTGAGTTGACTGTATAAGCTGTATGCAGTAAACTCTTCAGCTCCCCCTAGAGGTGACCGTAGACAGAGAATTTGGTGTTTTGTATAAATACATCAGACCTCTCACTGCCATGAACATCGCTTATTCACATAGGAAGCAGTGGATTATCTACGTTTTGGTCTTGTTCACACTAAAATACTGAAGCTAGAAATGAGGAAGGAAATGTTCGACAAGTTTAAAAAAACAACTTTTTACCCAGAATCCCCTTTGGCCGGGCCATACACAGTTCTAACAGAGAAGGATACAATTTGAACAGGTTTTGAGTGCCGTTCACGTCTCGTCCTCTTGCCCCAGACGCCCGGATAGACCCGCGGCCGCGCTGAGGGTTGTGCCCGCCATCTTTGCCCTCCTCCACCTCTCCGCACCTGGAGTAAATGCTGATGAATTCACTGTATGAAGCCATCCCTACCTTCCCTCCGTGTCCGCTCATCTGTCGTGTACCCCCCCTCCAGATGCCCTCCTGCCCCCTTCTTTCCCCCTGAGGGTGGGGGAGGGGGTGACTGACCCTTGATGCAAGATATGTAAAGATATTGTAAATTTGTAAATTTAGCCCTTCTCCCCCTTGGTTTCCCCCAGGCACCCTCTTAGATTGTAAGCTTTTCCGAGCAGGGCCCTCACACCTTGTGTCTCACCTGTAAGTAGCTTTCACTGTGTAATGTCTGTCTGTTGTCTGTGCTTATTCCCTCTACATTGTAAAGTGCTGCGAAATTTGTTGGCGCTATATAAATAAAGATTATTATTATATTATTATTATTATTATTATAAAGATAGAGTTGTGTATTTATTGTACTGTCGCGGTCGCCCTGCGGGGGGGCGCCGCTGTGAGCAGCTCCTATATCATTCTTATTTTTGGTGTTTTGTTGTACGTGTTGCGCTTCGGTTCACTGTATCAGTTTTGTTCTTTTTTGTTTTTTCCTTTTAAGCTGTAAAATTACAGAAAAAGAAGAGATATTAAAGAGACGGAAAAGCACTCGAGTTCATGACTTGAAATTTGTGTAAAGTTGTTCAGATTCTTAAGAATAAAATATAAATTTAAGTGTAAAAAATAAAATAAAAAATACCGTCCGGATTCTTGTAATCAGAGGCACCCTTAGGTTTGCGACGAAAAGCCCTCCCCCTTCGCATAAACATATTCATCTTCTGTCTGAAAACCGGACGGAAGAATGAACATGATCTATGTTTTTGGAGCGGCAACGTCTGAAAAACCACCGGAGAAACCTGCAGTGGGACCGCTTTCACGGGTTTTCCCTTAAG
>JAODAL010084508.1:0-10891 GCA_025379985.1 Phyllomedusa bahiana
TTCCACTCTCAAAGACAAAAATACATCCCACTTGTTTGCAGTCCCCCCCCCGCAAAATAAACCAAATTGATTTTGGGACCGAGTTTGGCTTTTCTCTACCCCCTAAAGCCCAGAAAGTCAAAGGCAAGAACACATCTGCAAAAAAAATTATTACCGGGTTTCCGAAAGAGTCCATCAATCGACTACCAGGGAAAAGGGGGACCTTTGGATTTTTGAAAGGCACCAAATATTCCTCTTCCCGAGCGGGCCAACAAAATTTTTTCTTTTTTGATTTAAAAGTGGGCCCATCAGGTGAAAGCCCAGGGCCACTGTTCATTCTGTTTGCTTCTTTTATTTTTTAAAAATAAAAAAAATTTAAAACTTTTTTTAGTTCATAAAATTTTTTTTTTTGGGGGCAAAAACCTTTTTGGGATTAGTCTAAAACGGTCTTGGACTTTGACCCGGAGTAAGGGTGATGGTCACCTCTTTTTTTTGCTCTTTTAAGAAATTTCATTGTTTTTACTTTGGGTATAATTTCCCTTTCTTTTCCCCATTTTTTAAAAATCTTGCAAAAAAAAATTTTTCCTACCCCGGCACAGTTTTTGGGGGAAAATTTGGTTTTTAAACACCCTTAAAATTTTTGGGGAAGGCAATGTCCCCAATTTTTTGGGGGGAAAAACCTTCAATTTTTCCTTTCGAACGGGTTTTGGTTTCCCCTCTTTTGGTAATAAATCTGAAGTTTTCTCTTTGTCGAAACCCCTACAGACTTTAGGGGCCTTGGGTCGTAGATCCCTTTGGCGCCTCCTCACTTTTCAAAGAAAAAGACACATTAAATAAATTTTTAAGATGCCAAATCAGGGTTTCAGAACAGATAGAAACAGCCAAAAAATTTTTAAAATTTGGTGCCCGACCCCGACTTTTGTTTTGGCTTTTTTTGGGTTTTTTTTTTTTTTTCCTACATGGATGACCTTCAGAAGAACAGGTTCATACTTTTCGGTCATTCTACGCTGCCTTAAAAGCTTTTTAAAACCGGCCTGCCCAGCCCCAAAGGATTCATACATTTTGCCCTTGACCCCTATTATGTCTTTTTTAAATTCCCACCCATTAAAACCAAATTGGGGTTTGAAACTGAATGTCTTTCCCTTTTTTTAATCAGAAAAGGAATCCGACAGGTTTTTTCCCCTATCTCTGCTTTTTTTAAAATTTCTTGGGAAAGGGAAATTCTAGCAAATGCAATTTAGTGGGATCCAAAAATTTTAAATGAATAAAACAAAATTCAGAAGTAAAAAACTGGGTTTTAAATTTTGGGTAATAAACTAAAAAGGACAAATTACCTCTCCCAATTGGGGTAACATTTCCCTTTTAAAACCCTTTAAAAAATTAATTTTTTGGGTTTTCCTTTCAACTTTTAAAAATAAACTCCCATAAAAAGAAAATTTTTAAAAAGTAAATCTCCCCACGGGGAAATCTCCCCTTTGTTGGGACTTTTCCCCCTTTTTTCTAACAACAGCAGCACATTTTTTATTTAAAATTAAAAATTTCCCTTTTCAAATCCTTCCCAGGTTTTTCCCCCAAATTTTTTTGGTCTCCTCTGTCTCTTTTTCAAACATCAATTCCCACCTTTTTTTCTAAAACCTCTTTTTTCCTTTTGGGGTTTTGCAAAAAAACCCGCTTTGAAGATGGACATCCCCTTTTCCCGGGTTCCCATATTTTTTTTCCCGAAGAACCCTTTTGCCCTTCCCAATAGTATTTTCTTTAAGACTCACCACTTATAAAATCCCCACTAGGGTTAAATGCCCCGTTCTAGTAAACAGGGAAAAAGGGGAAAAGAAAGGGGGGCTACCTAATTTTTTCCCCCTGCCTTTGAAAATTGCATCAAACGATCCCCTTTCATGGTGGGGGAAAAATAAGAATGGGTTTTTTTTCTTGAATTTAAAACCCTCCCCCTTCCACCTTTTCAAATGTTGATTCTGTCCATGCTACTTTAAAGGGTTTTCAAAAAGATCTTTTTCCCAATGCCCCCCTCTCCTTTCCCCTTTAGTTGGGCCAAATTAAATTTTCCTTAAAATATAAATAAATCTTTCCTCTAAACCGGGGGCTACTTTTTTTATTTTTTTGGGGAAACCCCGCTTTCCCAGAATGTAGGACCAGAACTAGTATATGTTTTTCCCAAACAAAGGGCCCCTTCATGACCCTCAGCCATTTCTTTCGGGAAGTGAAATTTTTGCTGAACTAAAACCTTTTCTAAACCCCAAAAGTGGGAACCAGCTACCAAATTTCCCCATTAAAAATTCCTTTCCCGAAAACCCAAGGGACTGAAACTCAATTTTCATAGGGAACTTCTTTTTTGAAAGGCTCGTATTCAATCTTCCTATCATGTAAAAATAGTTTTTCCTCAGTCCTTTCGGGATACTGAGGGGGGGGGCACGCCAATGAGGGTTTCCCCCATCTTTTTTTTAAGGGTAAAAAAGGGAAAAGGATTTTTGGGGCATTCCTTTTCTTTCCCTCAGACAAGTCTAAGGGTGTATTTCCCCAAGCATAGAACTCTGTTTAAGTGCAGGAAAAGAAAATTTTAAAGTCTTATCAAGATTTATAGGCATCGGGTATACATCAAAAATTTTATTTCCCGCCACTTCAGAAAACTTAAAGGAAAATCCAAAACCTTGGAAGGGTCTTATTTGCTACTTGGTGGGACTTCCCAGACCCAAAAATCTTTTTTTGGGAATCTGGGGGGTTTTCTTTGTATAATAAATTTTAGGGGCCCGTAGCCCCGGAAAAAAGTCCCCTTTTTTAACCCTATTCCCGGGCCTTTTCCCCCCTTTGGGTAAAAAGGGGGAAAAGGGGAAAACTTTCTTAAAAGCTGCCCGTCCAAAAAAACAGCTTTTTGGGAAACAGAGGGTCCCCTAAATTTTGGCACATTTTTTGGAAATCCTTAACTTCAAAACAACAAAGGAGGAAAACCAAAGGCCCTATCTGATGATATTCTTCTAGGTTTCTTTTCCAAATGGCACCTTACATTTGAATCAAGAATTTTCATGAGTTTTGCCCTGGACAATTTCCCAAAACTTTAAAGGGACAAAGGGTTTCATTTCTCTCGATGGAAATGGGACTTTTTCCCCTTTCATGATGAAAACCTTCTTTCCCCTCCAACCCCTCCACCTGTTTTTTTTTGCCTTTGGCTCATTTTTTGTTTTTATTTTTTTTAGTTCAAAATTTAAAAGAGTTTACAGGCTTAAAAATTTCCGATATGTCTCCAAGGGGATAGATTTTTGTAATATAAATAATTCATTTAAAAATGTTTTATTATATATAAAATATATATATAAAAAATAATATATAAATATATATAAAAAACACTCCCCCGGCCACTTTTTTAGGTACACCAAAGCTAGGAAAAAAATTTTTTGGGCCCCCTTTTTTCCCCTTTAGAACCCGCCTCAATTCCCTTTTTGGCCCAAAAATTCAACCCAAGGGTGTTCAAAAAGAAAGCTCAATTTGGGACCCAAGGGGGCCCAAAAAGTGCCAAGAAAAATTCCCCCAAACCCTGGGCACACCACCACCAACCCCCGAACCGTTTATACAGGGAGGGTGGATCCATGCCCTTCATGTTTGCGCCAAATTTCGACCCACCCCAAACCCAATGTCCCAAACAGAAAACGAGACCTCAACCAAAGAACCCCAAAAAGTTTTTTTTTCCAAAAAATTTTACTGTCCAATTTCGATTAGCTTGGGGAAATTGGGGGCCCCAGTTTCCTGTTCTTTTGCTGGGAAAAGGGGCGGCACCCCCGGGGTTTTCTTCTGCAAACTTTTCCCAATTCCCGCCTCAAAGTTCCCCTACTGGGGCGTTCAGAGAAAGCCCTTTTCCCCCAAACCCTTTTTTTTTTAACCCGGGGGGGGCAAATTTTAGTCAAATGTTTTCCTTTCTACACTCGAACCAGCCGCCCAAAACTCCTTTGGGCCTCTTTCAACAACCCAAGGGAAATTTTCCCCCACAGACTTTCCGGGGTCACTGGGGTTTTTTTTCTTTTTTTTTGGACCATTCTCTGTAAACCCTAGAAATGGTTTTTGCTTTAAAATCCCAGGAGATCAGCATTTTTTTAAAATTTACTCAGCCCCACCCCTTTTTGGGAAAAAACCAAACCCAACCCAAATTCCACGTTAAAAAGGCCCCAAAAACACCCTTTATTCTTCCCCATACTGAATGCTGGGTTAAGAACTGCGGGAGATTGTTTTGACCATGTCAAACATCCAAAAAGCACTGATTTTCCCCCTTTTTGGTTTGGGCTTAAAAAAAATTAATTTTGTTAACACAGTTTGGAAAAGGTGTAACCTAATAAAGTGGCCGGTGAGGGGTATATAAAATATAAAAAATATTTTTTATATTTTAAAAATATATAAATAAATAAAAATTATATATAAAAAAAATATATATATATATATATATATTTTTAAAAAGGGGGTTTTTATCAACTTTTTAAAAATTATATTTTTCCTTTGCTATAATGATTTGCTGCAATAAAACCTTTTTAAATCTTGTTTTTTTTCCTTTCTCCTTTAATAAAAATTTGGTTTTTGAGGAAAAAAAGATTTATACAACCCCCAAATTCCCAAAAAAAATTTGTAAAATAAAAGGGCAAACAAGAATGTGATTTTGGAAAACCCTTTTAAAAACCCAAAACCCGAACATAGAACACATTTCCCAAAAAAGGTAAAATTAAGACATTTATCCATTAAAAAAGGAAAAAAAATCACTAAATTTAAAAACCCTTGGGGCCCAATCAACACAACTAAAAAAAGGTTTTGGGACAAAAAATACAAAAGGCGGAAAAAGGGTAAGGGGCGCAAAAAAAAAACACAGCGGAAAGATAAAATTTTCCCAATAAAGTCCCATAAAACAAAAAAAAAAGGGCATTTTTAGAGAGGAAAAATTTCCCCCAAAAGAAAAATAAAAACCGAAATATTAAAATTCCCAGGATACAAACCAATGCACAAAAAAATAAGCTCTTTACCTCGGGTTTTTTTAAAAGGGAACTTCATTAAAAAACGGGCCCAAAAATTTGGGTCCACAAAAAATTTGTTTTGTGAACCCCGTTTGCAGTGAATCAAAAATTTTAAAAAAACGCTCCATCATGCAGAAAAGAACCAAAGCATCACAACCCTGATTCACCATCGTCCCCCCTCGGGGCCCCAACCCCATTTACTCACTTCCTCATTAAAAAATTTGGTTTTTTTCTTGGACCCCCTTTCTCCCCACTTCCCCCCAAAATCGTTTCCCTGGACATCCCTTTTTGAAAAAACCGGGGTTTGGGCCCAAACAAAGTTAAGTACTTGGATACCTTGAAAGTTTGGGTAAAACCTTAGCGGGCGGGCCTTTCTCCCTCTAAACCATTTTGTTTTTGTCACCACTGTACTTGTTTGACATTTTTTTATGAATTATTTTAATTTTGTTTGTTATTTAACCGCTCCCCCCAAAAGTAGAGGGGGCCCTGGAATTAATGGTGCTTTAAAAAATAATATTAAGTTTTTAATTATTTTATAACAAAAAAAATTTTTTTTAAAACCCAATAAAAAAAAATAAAATTTTTTTTTTTTTTTAAAATTTGTCTTTATTTGGACGGCAAACAGACATACCTTTAGGTAAACAATTTTAAGACATCCATAAAAATATGAAAACATACAAAATGTCCCAAAACCCCGCAAATTTCCCCATAAAACAAAAAAAGCATAAAACTTCATATAAATCGATGGTCCTTTTTTCCCCTTTTTTTGTAACTTATTTATTGTAATGAAAACTGAAAGTATAAAAAAATTTACATCCAAGATGCAGTTAAAGAAAAATCATCACAGCAATTTAATTGATTGCCCGAAATTTCCCTTTCCCTCCTTTCCCCCCATCCCAACCCCCCCCCCTCCCACCCCCTTTTTCCCCTCCGGGCACCCCCCCCCCCAAAGCCGTCCCCCCCTCTTTGAATCCAAAGTATCGGATCCATTCGTAGGCCCCCCCCCATCGGTTTTTCCCCCCTTTAAAAGGGTAGTATTTCCCCTTTAGGGGTGCTAATCATTTGATTCGCCAAACTTAAAAGGCCCTCTTCCATTGAAATAACTATTGATCAAACAGGGGTGTCAGCCCTTTTAAAAATTGCCGTTCCCTCGGCTTCCCGCCCGAAGTTGCTCCTTGGGAAAAATAAGTGAGGGGTTCTGTACCTTCGAGATGTTTTGGGCGTACAAACCCAAAAATTCCCCAAAAAAAAGCCGGAAAAAATTTTTTTTCTAATGTCACGTGGCCCTTTCCCCTAAAAAATCCCCCCCAAAGACGAAAAAACTTTCCCACAAAAAGTCCTTTCCTTTTGGTTTCATTGCCTCCACCCCCAAACCACCCAGTAAAAATGGGGGCCCTTTTCCCTTTAAATGGGGTTTAAGGGGCGGGCTTGGGGGGTTTCAGCCATGCTTGAAGAAATTTCTTCCAACCGAGGCTGACAAAAGATGTAGGGGGCTTTTACCCCCCCTGTTGGGAAAAGGAAAAATTTTTTCCCCTTTTCAAAGCCGAACAGAAACCCAGGGTGCAGTCCCCTGTGAAATGAGGGGACCAAAAGGGCTTTTTGAATTTTTTCTATTTGCCCACCAGTAAAAGTGCATCCCTTTTAAAGGGGAGGCCCCCAAAAACAGTGGTATAAATCTGTCGCTTTTGGGGGGCCGCAACGAAAGCAATCCCTCCCAAACAAATATTCCCCAAACGGGGCCTCTTTGTGGGGTCAGATAAAGAAAGTGGGGCTATTTTGGGGATTCATCCTGCAAACCGTGTAGGGGAGGAATTTAATTTCCAAAGTCAGAGCATTTTTAAAAAAAACTTTTGGTGTGAATTTTTTGGGCAAAGATGATCCCCTCTAGTTTAGTTGTGTTGGGGCAACCTCGGGGAAATCCAAAAAATTTTCCCCCCAAAAAGAATCTTAAAAACTGTGAAAGGGTTTTCCCCGCCCTTTAGTCGGAATTTTTTAAGATAGTCCCTTCAAAGTCCCTGTCCCATCCGTACCGTCATTGATCTCCCAAACCTCACAAAAATAATGGGTTTCCCCCGCAGGTAATTTAAAAAAAGGGGGTTACACCTGGGGGAGGGTCGCCTTTAAATTTCCTCAGTGTATATGGTTTTCGTGGGCTTTAGGTTTTTTTCAGTCCTCCAGAGTTCCAGGCCCATTTTGTTTCAGGTTTTCGGAAGGGGACCATTATTTTTCCTGTTTTTTAAAAAACGGGGTTATAATAAGCGATAGTGTATGAGAACCTAGACGAAAAAGGGGCTTAAAGCCCTCAAATTTTTATGCCAGGGCCCCCAAAAAAAACCGGCATCAGCAACACAAAAAGTACGTATCCCTGTGGGAACTGGGGGTATTTTTAAATGCAAAAAAACAAATAGAGATAAATTTTGGGAAAGGGAAAAGTTTTTTCTAGTGACCTTGGGGAACACCCAGGTTTTTTTTGTTTCCAATCTCTAAGAATTACCCAACGCCGCCAGACAAAATTCCAAAAGCTTTAAAACCCCCAAACCCCCATTCGTTTTTTGGGGGGGACAAAGGGAGATGCAGATTATACCGCCCCTTTTGGGTTTTGCCAAATAAAAGGGCCCCATATAGGGCAAATTAAAATTTAATTTTTTTATCTTTTTTTGCGTAGAAAGAATTGGGACAAATTTTAAACAGGTACAACAGCCCTTTGGGAAAATTTCCCCAATTTTTTTTTTAAAAAGGTTAGCTCTACCCTAAAGTTGAGTGTGGGGTTTTTTTTTCCCCCGGGTTTTTATGGGGGGTGTCCCCCCGCCGAGAAGTTTTTTCCTTATGTTATCCTTGTAAAAACCCCCCGCCGGATTTTTGGTTAGTGAGGTACCTAAATACGTAATGACATGTCACCCCCGTTAAAGCTGAATGAGGTTGACCACGTTTTTCCCCGGTAGGGGCCCTTCCCAAAAAGGGGAAACCCCCACTTTTACCACATTAAACTTGTAAAACCCGAGAGGCGGGCCCCTTTTCCCCAACTGTCCCTAGGAAATGAACAAAAATTTTTTTTGGTTGGTTAAAATCAAAAACAAATCATCTGCATAACCTTGAGCTTTTTAAATTTACGATTCCCCGTGAGATTACTATAAAAGGGTAAACAAATTTAAAAAATTGAAAAAGGAGGGCGAAAGTGGGCAGCCCCCTTTCTTCACCCCCCGAAAAGATCCAAAGCTTGGTCTGCAACCATTTAAATATCAATGGGTGTGGAAAAAAATTTTAAATGAAAAATAATCCAAAAAAATTTAAAAAAGACGGACACTATTTCCCCCCTTTTTCCCTCCCCAAAATGGGACTTAGGTAAGGCCAAAAGCCTTAACAAAAGGGCCATCTCAGCAACCAACTTAGCAGCGGGAAAATGGGTGGCCTTTTTCCCCGGGGCCCCAACATCGCCGCCGTGGCTACTCTAAAATTCCGCAATGAATGACCAATTTTTCCCAAAAAAAACCCACTTGGGATTGGGGGGGATAAAAGTTGGAAAAAAACTGTTGAAACCAATTTTTTATATCTTTGCCAGAAAATTTTAGTCCCCATTAAACAGTGAGATAGGCAGTAAAAATTGAGGAGGGCTGGGTCCTTTGCCTTTGGGTTTTAGAGTAGCGGGGGTTTTCTGGAATCAAAGAAGGAGGCACCTCCGGGGTCGAAAAAAGATACATTAAACAATGTTTTCCAAATAAGAGGGCACCTCAGTTTTTTTAAAAACTTTAAAAAAACGCCGAGAAGCCCCTTTGGGCCCGGGTTCCTTTTCCCTAGCCGAGGATTTTTAATAACGCCTCTAACCCTTTCCCCCTTTCCCTGATTTTTCCCGTTCGAAAGGCCAAACATTGCTTTTGTGGATACCCGGTAGCAGGACCGATTTCCCGAAACACCATTTGCCGATTCATCAAACGGGGGGGGGCACTATAAGGTTTTTAAGTATTTTATAAAAGCCCTTTTTCATCATCATTAGGGTCTCTGATTTCAAGTCCGTCCTTCCCCGGGCCCCCCACTGTCATATTTGGTGGTTTTTTTCTTCCATGGCCTTGCAATTTTTTGGGTAGGGAAGCACTTTGTCTCCCTCCCCCCCTGTAAAAATTTTTTTTTGTTTCCCCTGGGGGTGGGGTAGCCCTGGCCCTTTTAAAAAGGGATCTAAAAGTTTTCGGGGGTCCCCAAAGTCCCGGGCCCCTTTGCTGTTCAGAGGGATTTCCGTGGGGACCCCTTGATCTCTCCCGGGGGTTAGAGGGATGATTCCAATTTTTTTTTGGGTTTTGGGAATCTTTACCCTTTCAGGGCCCAAAATAGCTTATAATGCAAACCCCGCAGCACTGCCTTTGCTGTCCCCCATAATAAAGGGGGGCAAACCTCCACCTGTTCCCTATTGTCCTTTTCCGGGATTGGGCCCCCCCTTTTGGGGGGTTAGATTTGTCCCCCGAAATCTCCGAGTTTTAGAGATAGGCTGGAAAAAACCCCTATTTTGGGGGCTTTGGGCCTGTTTCATTTTCCCCCCCAAAGGGCAAAGTTTTTTAAAAGGGGATGCTCCGAGATGGCTAAAAGGGAGTATGCTGAATTTTAGAATGTCCCCCGGCCATGGATGGGGGCATGGCTAATTCCCAAAACTTTAAAAGTGTCGTGTAAATGGGTTTAGTAATAGGTGAAAGTTTTGTCTTTCCGGGGTTCGTAAGCCCCCCATTGGGCAAAAATCCCCATTGGGTCAGACAACAAGGACAAAAGGGATGCGTTTTTTTCCCGGCTCCAAGTGTGTTTTGGGATCTATCTAATCCCAAAGGCCCAAGGGGGAAAATTAAAGTCCCCCCCAAAATTTCTAAAATTTTGGGGTGAAAAACCCTTTTCATAAAAAAAATCTACATTTCAGCAAAAAAAAGTCCCCACTTTTGGGGGGGTTTTGGGGAAAAAAGAAAGGGAAAAAAGGGGAACACCCTTTTCCTAAAAATTTTTTCCCCCCAATTTGAAGGGAAAAGGCCCTCTTTATCTGAATATTGTTTCCCGAAAAACCTTCCAAAACCAAATTTTTCCCTTTCCCCGGAAAAATTTTATTTTCCCAACCTCCACGCGATTTTTTTTATAGGTTTTCCACTATCGGGGGGTCTAGCCAAATGGCACATATCGTACATATCCCCCCTGTCTTCCATGCGTTTTTCCCGAGGCACATTACATTTCCCCCTTTTCTTTTTAAGGGGTACCAGGAAAACCCCTTTCTTTTTTGGGTTTTTCGGGGAAATTAAGCCCTTTACATTCCATTGTCCAAAGGGGGCGCGGGCGCCGCTTTTCCTCCCCCCGGGCCGGGCCCCCTCCCCCCCCCAGGGGATTCGGCGCGGCGCATCGCGGTCACCCGCGACCCCCCCTTTTTCCCCCTGCCCCTTCGCCCCTCACTTTTCCTGGCCTCGCCCCTGTGCCCTGTCCCCGCCGTCCCGGGGCCGCGCTCGGCCAGTCCCCTTTGCACCCCGCCGCGAAAAGCTGGCAATTTTAAAGGGGCCCGTTCCCGTTTTAAATTTGGCTGTTTTCCCCCCTGCCCTGACCTTTTTCCCCGTTCCCCACTAAAAGTCTTGGATTCCGATTTTGTACCTCCCCAGTACCCCACACCCCCCATCGGCAAAGAAGGCCCCCCTAGTCAGGGGAAAAGACCTGGTTAAACCCCACGCCGCAGCAAGACCATCCCCTTTTTCGGGGGGCTCTTTGAAAACCGGGGGGGGAAATTAAAACTCCCCTTTTTCCCGGGTGGCCCAAACAAACCTCCTTCGGGGGTCCAGAGGAAAAAACCGAAACCCCTTTCAAACCATGAACATTTTTTTTTATAGGGTGCACAAGCAAAGCTTTCCCATACAGCCTGCCGGAGTAACTCATCTGCATCCCCAAAAAGAAATGAACTCCAC
>JAODAL010084509.1:0-10891 GCA_025379985.1 Phyllomedusa bahiana
AAATTTTTTAAAGGGAGAAAATTATACTAAAATTTTAAAGCCCTCTAATGTCGTAAAAAAAAAAACATTTAAAAAATGATGCAACCTAAGTGGAATATGTAGATTCTATTTATAAAACTATTTTGTTGGTGAAAAATTTATTGTCTTGCACCAGAATTTTGCAACTTTCAAAATCGCAAATTTTCCAAATTTTCATGAAATTTGTATTTTTCCAAACAACAAGGTTGTATGGATAAAAATTTCTTACTACACTTAAAGCACAATGTGTCCACGACAAAACAATTCTGAATTACATGAATAGGTAAAAGTGTCAAAAAGTTATTCTCCATAAATGGACACATGTCAGATTTCAAAATAGGGTTTGTGTCAGGAAGGCCAAAACAGGCTGGGTCTTAAGGGGTTAATTTTCAGTAAAATTTCATTTAAAAACATGCCATGTATGAGGGAGTGGGAGTGGGAGTCGGAGTCAGGAGTCGGGAGTCGAAGTCGGTGACAGGAAAATTGAAGAGTCGGAGTTAGTGTCGGAGCTTTGGCTTACCGACTCCAGAGCCCTGAAGCGGACCAATTTGTATATATTTTTCATCTATCCTGGCCAGTCCAGTCACCAAAATTTAATATTATTGCCCTGTGTGGGGTATTCTTGAGAACCTGCTTCCATAAAGAAAATAGCATCAGTATTAATTGGAGAGTGGAACAAAATTGGCATAAATGTTGTCCATGATTTATATTAGTTATTGACATATTTAGATGTCTCATGTGCAAAAGGAGATCCTAACCCTTACTAATAAAAATGTGTGACCTGTAGTTGGTTCTAGTCTAAGTTATTTTGTCCAATCCCTGCCCATACTTATGATACAATGAGATATTACAGAGATAAGTATTAAGGAATAGTTTCCTTGGCAATGTCAATGTGGTGGCACTGATCCAGAAAAATGAGGTCCTGTGGCCCTTCCCCGACTGCCGGGTACAAAAACGTTCATCTATTATTAATACAGCCCACAGATCTTGCTGAGTTTCCAGGACGGGGAGAAAAATGCTAAAATATACATAGTGCGGGAGGATGGGAAACTATTACTGATTACCTTTAACAATGCCGTTTACACATGAATAAAGATGAAAGCTCTACTGGAATCCAACAATGTCAGAGAGAAACCACGGAAATCACTGCACGTTTAACAGTATTTTACAGAATGTAAAATTTATGAGCTTGTTCCTGAGCTAAGCACAGATTGTTCTCAGTTTTATGTGAAAGAGCACGACTGATTTTGTTCAGCAGAGGGGGCGAATTATCAAGGTCTGGCAGTCAAATGTCTTCTCTGTGAGTACTAGAGACAAAACAGCAATAGAAAAAAGCGGTATTATACTATACAGAAGCTAATTACTAATTACTGTAGCGTACCACATCTATATGCTGAATATACATATATACGTAAGTATTTAGAACTATATATATATATATTATATATATGTGTCTATGCATATATATACACACACATATATATGTAGATATATATATCTATATATATAGATATACAGTATATATATCTATATAGATCTAACATCCCAAATATATATATATATACATATTATGTATATATATATATATACATATTATATATATATATATATATATTATATCACATTTTTATTAAAACATTTTATATATATACATATTTTATACTCCATTATTATATATATTCATATATTATAATCCATATATTATATATTATATATATATATACATTCCATATTTTATATATATATATTATATAATATATTAGTGGCACCCCAAGACACGATGACCTTGATGGATTCAACTTATGATGACCTCTCAACACCAATGGTGCCTCTAGGCAGTTGCCAGAGACATTGCAGGAGGCCATAGCTAGGAAAACACAGCAATGGACTGAAAGATAAAGCCGATTGCATGTGTTCCTAAGCACAGACTCCCACCGCCGGGGGTTAGGCACACCTACCTAAACATAGACAGCGATTAGATTAATATTCTAGCCAATCGCCATGCACTGTGTCATGAGAGGTGCAAGGTGATTGGCTGCAATATCCACCGTGCATGTTTTAGTAGATGTGCCTAAGGGTATGTTCACACGGCGTATTGGGGCACGTACTGTACGCGCCGCAATTTGCTGGCTGTTCTAGAAGCACGCGCGTAAGCGCCGCGATGAAGTGCCATGTCATTTCTCTCCCCCGGCGCACAATGCGATCATATTGTACGCTGGAGGAGACAAAACATAATTCAAAGTTCTCTATGAGAGCTATGAATTACTGTAATTGCGGTGCGCATTTCGGCAATATTAAAGCGCAAATACGTGGTGAAATGCACGCCGAAATTACACCATGTGAATATACCCTAACTCTTGGCCAGTAGTGGAACCAGTGCTTTTGGAGCACATACTGATTGGCTGGATCTTCTAGCCAATCAGTATGTGCATATGTCATAGTGGGTGCATGTTGATTGGCTGGAACATCCAGCATGCATAGTAATAGACCATACTAACACCCAGGTTAGGGAATTAGGGCGACATGTATGAACTTTGACGCTGACAGGCCAGTTCTAAATAGCTTTAACGTAGTGTAGAATGCACCAGAATGTATGAACCTGTTCTTCTGCAGGTCATACATACAGGCGCATTGTAGGTGTAATCTTGGAAGTAAAAAAGTAGAAAAGACTCCACAGAATTCCTGACAGCTCAGGCCATGCTTACCGATGTTAAAAATAAAACTGTATTAAATAAAATAATCTCCCTAAAATATAAAATGAATATAAAATTATATAATTAATGTTTAATTAATATAAAAAACAAAATATAGCATCTACAATAAATCCAGTTATTATAGTATCCGTGAGTCCAAACACATCTCATCAGGCTACAAATAAAAGAAAAGCCATTAGAATAGCATGTCAGGGAATAGAAACTATCATAGCTTCTATTTACTGCTATTCTAACGCCTTTTCCTTTATTTCTAGCCTGATGAGATGTGTTTGGAATCACGGATACTATAATAACTGGATTCATTGTAGATGCTGTATTGGTTTTTTTTAATTTACATTATTTAATTTAAGATTAATTTTAGATGATATAATTTTATCTTAATTTTATAGGAGATAATTTTATGTTTTTGGATATTATATATTTTAAGATGAATTTTATATTACATAATTTAATATTTATTTTATATTATTTAATTTCATATAGTTTGATAATTATCCCAAATTTTTTTTTTATTATTTCAGTGATATAAGTTGGAAAATACCGTATATACTCGAGTATAAGCCGACCCGAGTATAAGCCGAGGTACCTACTTTTGCCACAAAAAACGGGAAAGCTTATTGACTCGAGTATAAGCCTAGGGTGGAAAATGCAGCGGCTACTGGTAAATATCAAATATAAAAATGGATACCAATAAAATTACATAGGCAGTTTAATGTCCCCCATAGGCAGATATATGTCCCCCACAGGCAGTTATAGGCAGGTATATGGTCCCCCACAGGAAGTTATAGGCAGGTATATGTCCCCCATAGGCAGTTATAGGCAGGTTTATGTCCCCCATAGGCAGTTATAGGCAGGTATATGTCCCCCATAGGCAGTTATAGGCAGGTATATGTCCCCCATAGGCAGTTATAGGCAGGATTATGTCCCCCATAGGCAGGTAATAGGCAGGTTATAGGCAGGTATAGGTTGGGTATAGGCTAGGTATAGGCTGGTATAGGTAGGGTATAGTCTAGGTATAGGCTAGTTATAGTCAGGTATAGGCTGGTATAGGCTAAGTATAGTCAGGTATAGGCTAGTATAGGCTGGTATAGGCAGGTATAGGCTAGGTATAGGCTGGTATAGGCAGGTATAGGCTAGATATAGTCAGGTATAGGCTGGTATAGGCAGGTATAGGCTAGGTATAGGCAGGTATAGGCTGGTATAGGCAGGTATAGGCTAGGTATAGGCTGGTATAGGCAGGTATAGGCTAGGTATAGGCTGGTATAGGCAGGTATAGGCAGGTATAGGCTAGGTATAGGCAGGTATAGGCTAGTATAGGCTAGGTATAGGCTAGGTATAGTCAGGTATAGGCTGGTATAGGCTGGTATAGGCAGGTATAGGCTGGGTATAGTCAGGTATAGGCTGGTATAGGCAGGTATAGGCTAGGTATAGTCTGGTATAGGCAGGTAATAGGCCGGTATAGGCAGGTAATAGGCCGGTATAGGCAGGTATAGGCTAGGTATAGGCAGGTAATAATAGAAAAAAAAAAACAACCACTTACCTGGCTCCCCGCTGCTCCGTCTCTCTCGTCGCTCTGCCTCCTCGCTGTCCGGCCTCCCGCACACTCTCCTGCATCTTTTCGGCATAAGCGGGTAATGTCATCAGGCCGCGCACGCAGCGTGATGACACACGCTGCCTGTGCCGGAAACTCCGGACGGCCGCGAGTCTGCTTGCGGCCGTCTGGAGTCCACTGCGGAGCAGGGAGCACTCGTTCTCTGCCCCGCAGTGGTATTTTCCCCTCTATGCGCTCCGGAGGAGTCGCATATAAGGAAGAGATCGCCGACAGCGATGGGCCACGGCAGTGCCCATCGCTGTCGGCTGTGCTCGGGATTCTGCTATATGCGCTCCCTGAGGAGTCGCATATAGCAAGAAGCGTCCCTATCGGCGCACGGGCCATCGCAGCGCCCGAGTGCCGACAGTGACTCGAGTATAAGTCGAGGAGGGATTTTTCAGCACATTTTTTGTGCTGAAAAACTCGGCTTATACTCGAGTATATACGGTAATTGCTATTTTTTGCCCTCCTGGCAAATCTAGTTCTACTATGACTACTCTGGCTTTAGGCAGACCACACTGAAATAGGTCTGCCTCTTCGAGCAGTAAAGGGCCTAGTTTTGCCGATCCACATTCATAAATGTGTATAATAGTATGAATGTGGTGCTAAACGCCCCCAGAATGCCCCACATCTTTGGCACATTACAAAGTGTCGGGGGTCGGGCGCACAGTGTGTCATACTTGCCCATACAACTGTTCATACATTGAGAAAAAATGTGGACGACTCTCTTTTGGTTCATTTAACGCCAGAAATTGAGAAATGGCCCATTCATACATGTCGCCCTTGGTGCAGAGGTTTACATGATTGGCTGGAATTTCCATATCCAGTCAGTCACTTTGCACATTTTGGGCGACTTGTTAGATTTTAGCTGTGCCATTTTTTTGCTGCACTCTGCAAAAAAAAACTGTTGTAGCCCTATTCCTATAGTTAAACATCGTCCCCAAAAAAATAGGTGCTTTTGCCCCCAGGCACGACACATTTGAATGTGTCTAAAAATATGCCCCCTATTATATGTATCTATCAAGGCTCCCGCACCCCACATATGACGGTTCATAATCATCACATCTTTTAATGCCCTTAAAAAACTAGCATGCTGGCGCCTCTTATCTGACTCCAGGGAATATCATCAAAGGAATATGCTGTTCTGATGACAATCCTGCAGGCAATGAACGTCACATGTGCACACCTGATCTTTTTGGTTGAAACTGAGAGGTACGATATAAAAATGGTTAAAAAAAAATTTAAATACAGGCAGTCCCGGTTAAACTTTCCGACTTATATCTGTCCCTATTACAAAGGGACTTATGGGTGCGGGCCTAGTATTCCATGTTCCCAGAGAATTCGCTGTAGAAAAAACAATTTCCAGACCCACGCAGAAAGGGTGAAAAGGAGGTGAAATTTCTTAACGGGACACAGAAAAAAAAAAAAATAAAAAAACCCCTTTCCCCTGCACTATCCACACTAAAAAAAAAAAAAAATTTTTTTTGCTGGGTTATTTTTAATAAATCTCCCTGTTCCGCTTACATACAAATTCAACTTCAGAAAAAAACCCCTACAGTCCCACCCCGTTCGAACCGGGATGGTTATGTTATATTTATAAAATGCAAAAAAAAAAAGGTATCCGCACATGTCAATAGTGACGTGTCAGAAGTTGTGAATGATAAGGGTCCATCGGCCGCTGAAAATGAAGGGACAGAAGCGCCTAGCTGAGCATTGTCTTTCCCTGCTAGCTGATGACGTGATCATACACGTTCTATAAGCCTTTCTTTATCTCGTGAGAAGAGACATTACTTAGCTAAGGCCCCATTCACATCAAGTTTTTGGTGACAGGACCAGAATTTTTAAGATAGAGGGGCCTTAGTCGAATCCAAAAGGGGCCCCCCTTCCTCTGCTAGTGTTGCCACGTCTGCCAAGTCATGTCTTGCTTACAGTGGGCCAACCTCTCATGAGCCACATAAAATTATATGGTGGGCCACGGGGCCCCAACTTTGACACCGATCTATGACATTAGTGGGCAGTGAAAGAGAAGGAGGGTTTTATATCTACTGTGATGGGGGGTTTGTGTTATTTGCCTTCAGCTTTTAACTGGAAATTTTTTTTCTCATTTTTTTCGCCTTTTGATGACAATGAGGGAAAAACTGACCCGCCCCTAGGAAATTCACAACTGAAAAACGGAAGTTTTCAGTTCTGAGGCATGAGTAATACCCGATTGGAAGGTTTTTTAGCCCGAGCATTTTTTTGCATACAGGTTACAGAGTCTGAAATGTCCTCTATAACCAATAGCACATAGGCAGGTTTTTCCTGAGTGGATAATCCATTTATAGGGCCTACCTTCGGCACAGGAGACTGCTCTAGCCCTTTTTTGTAGTTTGTCTTCATGCTTGTGCCCAATCTACTCCCCGAGTCCCAGAGTTACCCAAGCTGCAGTACCACATTCCCATACCTCCCAACTTTTAGAAATTGCAAAAAGGGACACATCAGGGCCCGCCCTAACCACACCCCAAAACATGACATCACACCAAAACACACCTCTAACCCGCCCCACACATACTCCCAAATTTTTTGACAGGCAAAAAGGGAGCATTTTAGGATTCCTGTATCCCAAAGATGAGATATAAGTAAGTTGTTATGTAATATACAGCAGGAAGCAATCAGATACTTTTTAAGCAAGATAGTCAGTTTATTTAGCAAATCTTTTCTAATGAAAGAGGGACATTTTTGAGCTAAAAGGGGACAAGGGGCAAGGGGTTTAAAAAAAGGGGCGTCCCTTTCAAAATAGGGACGTTTGGGGGGTTGCATTCTACCATTTTCATTTAGGGCCATTTTTTACTGTTTTTTTGGTTAACCTAGACCTTTTGCCCTTTTTCTGTATACCACACTGCTACCGACCATTGTCTGTTTGATCTTTGTTGTACCGGGCTGCTACAGCACCTTCCAAGTTTATGGGGGTTTGGGTGGATTGTCTTCTCCCATTGCCAAAACCTACAGAACTTTTTTACTGTTTTTCCTGCTAAGGGATTTTCAAAAAGGGCTTATTTTGTCACGCATTTCGGCGCGTATTTCACAGCGTTTTACGTGGCGAAATGCACGCCACAATTACGGTAATCCATAGCTCTCATTGAGAGCTATGGGTTTAAAGCGTCTCTTCCCGCGCGTACAAAAACGAACGTATTTTACGCACGGGGGAAAAAATTGACATATCAATTTTTTCACAAAAGCATGTCATGGGGCCCGGGAAACCCGGCCCCCTTTTTCCCAACAGTGCTTTGGAAAGACGCGCTTGCTTCCAAAGCACCTGGCGTATTACGCGCCGGAATACACCGTGTGAACATACCCTAACACAACTCAGCCACCCCATTGCTATTTTTTTTTTAAAAAACTTTCAACTTTGAAATCAAATAAAAAAGCCCAAACCCGATTGGGCACCCCCCAATTTATTCCCCCCGGGGACACTCTGGTAAAACTTGATCTCAACTGTCCTTGGGGGGGGTGTAGGTCAGACAAATAGGGGAGGAGAATAGGGGCCCCATGCAAGAACCTGTTTAGGTCTAAAATTCACTTTTTTTTCCCCTAGGTTTCTATGGGCAAAAGGGGTGAGTTTAACCCCAAACAAATTTTTTATACAAGTGGCCCCTTAAGTTAACTGTATTTTTTTTAACACACACCCTTTTCTTCCGGGGAAGGGTTTTTATTAAAAAAGATGAGGGAAAAACCCTTTCCCCCTTCATGGGTTTACTCAGTCCAAGCCAAAACAGCTATGCAATAGGAAGCCCGTAATTCCAAACTTTTGAGGGCCTTACTAAGGGGGTTTCCTATAATTTAAATTTCGCCCCACCTTACTCCCACGTGCATTGCAACCTAAGTTGGGTTTTTGGGCCCCGGCCCGAAGCTCTGGGTCCCCCAAAGGGAAAGAGGTCTTGCAGGGCTAAATTTTTTAATCCCTAAATTTCCCTTGGGAAATTTAAAGTCCTTCTACCCCCCCCTAGACTGCTGCTTCCCTTTTTGTTGTCATCCCAAATTCCCCCCTATAGGTCCTTCCCATTCAAACCAGGGAATTTAAAGGGGAAATTGGGCCCCCGAGCCCAGGGGCAAACTGACCCCATGTCAGGGTGGTATGGTGTTTCACCTCTGACTAACTCATTAACTCAAAACACAAAAAGACACCTTTCACAAAAATGTACCCTTTTTTATAAAATTTTCTATTCCTCCTTTCTGTTGCTATTAAAATCAAATTTTCTTAACTGCAGAGCAGGCATGACTTAAAGGGGTTGTCTCACTACATCAATTTGTCTTATGTCAGTCCTGTTTTCTCAGTTTCATTTTCAAATTCAGCGGTGTGTTTACTGGCTTTACTGACCTGCAGTGAAGAGCTGCTGAGCACGCCAGGTCTGTAGCTATAGCAACCAGCATTGGCAGCCTATCAGGAGAGATCAAACAAGTCTGTAGCTATAGCGACCATCGCTGGCAGCCTATCAGGAGAGATCAAACAGGTCTGTAGCTATAGTGACTTGAAGAGCTGATGCAGCCCATACAAGAGGGGATATCTAGGAATTGGTAGGACAATGTTAATGAACACATATTGCAAAGTGACTTGTTTTTGCAGGATTTTTAACATAAAAAGCAATCCGTATAGTGGGACAACCCCTTTAACACTTTTAGAACATCAGGAAACACAAACTCAGACGATTTGCAAAGTTACTTACAAGGGTCACACAGTGTTCAGCAGACATTTCTCATAGCATAGAAATTACACCTATAGTAATGTATAATAACATCAAGCTCTGTATATTACATTAGGACATGCAAAAGTTAAAAACAATGGTCTTGTAGGGTGCAGGCTACTTACACTGTGTCAACGGGGTGTGTCAATGTAGGCTGCATAATGATATGGGGGTGCTTGGGAGTGGTTAGAGGCTGGCCTCATGTGGTGTCATGTTTGGGCATTCTAGAGACATGTCCTGTCTCATGTATTTGGGCAAGCCCTGTTGTACTGCTATGCCCGCGCGCCCATAATACTATTAAGAGAGCAGTAAAATGCAAGCGTTTTTACCTAGATCTTTATGCTGTGTAGGTCTTTACTAGAAATGTATTACCAATCTGTCAGCTGGGTGTTACCAGTTGGGGAGGGTGACATGCCCTTTTAATGGTAACACCCAGCTGACAGATTCAGTAATACATTTCTAGGAGGAAAAACAGAGGGAAAAAAATTTTTTGCCCTTGCTCCTGGAATCCCTATTCACTGATGTGCTTCTTTGAGACTGGTAACCTGTTGACAAAGATCCATGTACTGAATATATATTCCAAGGAGCTACAGCAGAAGCTTTGTAAAGATTTACACGGTGTGCATCAGAGGAAGCTGGAGAATCTGCCAGCTCTCAACAATATGGCACTGAAGGTTAATTATGTATGGTAGATTTACTGCTGTAAGTAAGATCTGCCCGCTTTATCTGAAATGGGATATACACATTAACCCCTTAAGATCACTGCAATTTTTTTTAGCACTGTGTCTTGAGAGCGATAGCAAATCTGTTGAAGTAACTGTATAATTTTTTAAAATTTTTTAGCAGGAAGAGTTTTATTTTTAATGATACATTTTTAGGGGACATATAATACATAATAAACATGTGAAAATGTTCAGGGGAATGAAAATGTTTGAGATTTAGAATGTTACTGTTTTCTTTAAAGGGAATGTGTCATCAAAAAATGACTTATTGTTTAACTCACATTTTTATGTCAAATTTTTTAGGAATTTTTGGTTATGTTTTTTTTATTTTCCATATCACTTTCAGTATATTTTTAATAATTCTTAAGTTCTGCAGTTCTCACTTTGGCCACTACGCCTAATAATCGTCTGATTATTCTGTTTAGAGAGCTTTTCAGCAGTCTGCTCATTATCAGTAAAAGCAGGGTCAAAATGAAAGGAGACGCCAATGTGTACAGATAACACAGAATCCACCAGTCACAAGAGGAGATGTCACAGCTCCCCCTCTCCCCTCCCTTCACAGTGAAAACTCTCCTATACAAGTCTATGGGACAGAATCTGTCCTTAAAATCCATGTGCATGAAGCTGCTATAAAGTATCTCTGTGACTGCTGTTAAAGCAGTGCAAGCAAGAATGTCTTCCCCACAATCATATATAGACGGCCGAATAGAGAAATCTACAATCAGGAAATAAAAACAACTGAGAGGAAAAGAATATGGATCCGGGTCTTGATTTAATAAGCAAAAAAAAATTGGCAACAGATTCCCTTTAAAGGGGTTGTCTCGCTACAAAGAATAGCTTTCAAATTGTAGGGAACACAAAATAAAGACATTTTCCAAATATATTGCTTTGTTCATCTGTTTTTGTTAAGTAGATACAAGTGAATTAATCACCTCCCTGGCTATTTCAGTTCCCTCAGTAACTGACCTGTGTACAGCTCTCCCCCCTGCTGTTTGTTCTATGTGATAGCAGTGAGTGATGTCATCACACAGGTCGTGGCAGCCTCTGTGCTGAGCAGCAGTAAAAAGCTTGATTTATCTAAAGTAAACAGCACTAATTAGGGGTTGTTTGAGGGGTCAGATAAAA
>JAODAL010084510.1:0-10890 GCA_025379985.1 Phyllomedusa bahiana
TTTTCCCCCTCTGTCATAACTTTTTAGCTGGCACGCTTTCGCTGCAAATAAAGGGGTTTTTAAAACCGCGGGAACGGAATAATCTCCACAAACCGAGGCAAAGCAGGACCCCCTGCGAAAATGGTGGAGGATTTAACCCACTTGGAATTTTTTTTGGTTTCTTTTTTTAGCCAACCCAAAATTGCATCAACAATAAATTTCCACGTGTTTTCCAGATGGAAAACAACCAAAGAATAAACATGTTCTAAGTTTTTAAGGTCGAAATACCAACCCGTGAAGATCCTTTGTAGAACAAACACCCATATTTTTTTTGAGGTAAATGGGAAAATTTTTTATTTCTTTTCTAGCGAATATTTAAAGTTAGAATCCCGAGTGGGCTTAAGGGGACATGTAGGAACGGATGGCCCTTTTTGGGGGTTATTTTGGGCCAAAAAGAATGTATGAAACAGGCGCACTCCAAACTTTTGCCGATAAGTTGTTTAATGCCCCAAAGAACTTTTTAATCCCCCAAAAATTTTTGGGGTGTTGGGGGGCGCGCACCAATTCAAAAGAGACCATTTATAATTTTTGATGCCAAATCAAAGGCGCAGAACAGTTAAAACAGCCAGACCAGGATAAAGGGGGTGCCTGAGCCAACTTGTCTTATGAACTGCAGAAAAAGGGTTCATACTTGGAACATTTACCTGTTTAAAGCTATTTAGAACTGCTTTAGCCCCCAATATTCTATTGTTCCCCTAAGTCCTTTTAAAAAACCCTTTAAAGATTCACAAAAATTTTTATTCGTATACATCAGTTGAAACCAGAATTTTAAAATTTGCATAAAAAAAAGAACACATGCATGTTTTTTCACATCTGACATGAAATCAAATAAACCTTACTCTTTTTAGGTCTTTGGGAACCCAAAATTATTTATATTCTAGATGCCAGAAAAATGAGAGAGAGAGAGAATTTTTTTAAAGGGCTTTTTATTACTTTCTGCTTTAGTATTTGGTAGCATTGCCCTTAAACGTATGATTGGTTAAAACGTTTTTAGTTCCTTTCCACAGGCTTCCCAATGTTGGTAGGAATTTGTAACTGAGCCATATTTATAAGTTCCTTTTCTTCACCCCCTTTTCAGCTGTGCCCCCAAAAATTTTTAAAAAGGGGTCGAGATAGGGTTTTTTGATTTGGGCCCCTCCAAAATATTTTACTTGGTTTCCTTTTAAATCACTTTGGGAGTTTGTTTTGGGTATTGTCCCTTTTTTTGGGAAAAACCATTTTTTTGGGCCCCGATTTGCTTTCCGGCTATGTCCCTTTTTATTTGCTTTAGTATTGCCCATAATTTCTTTTTTCCCTTTAAAGCCCTCTAATTTTTTCCCAAATGCACCCAAGGGCCCTCCAGCAGCAAAACAACCACACAACAGATGCGCCACCCCCTTTTTCAAAAGTTAGGGAATTTGGGGTTTTTTTTTTCTCCAAGTTTTTTCCCTTTTTCCTCCAAATAACAATGGTCATTTGGCCAAAAAGTTTAAAAATTTTTTGTTTTTTCTTGACCAACAAACATGTCTTTGGGTTTCCCGTGGGGCCCTTTGCAAAAAAATTAAATTTTGCTTTCATATGTTCTTTTGGGGGGGAATTTGGGTTCTTCCTGGCAGATGGCCTTTTTAGTCCCCTGATGTTTCCCGTAATCTTTTTACTGTGGAAAAATGAAAACCCAATTTTTACCAATTACCCCGATCTTTACAAGGTATTTTGGGTTTGTTTTTTTGGGGTTTTATGCACATGTCCGACCAAAGCCTTTTATTTTCTGAGGCACAGCCTATCTCCTTCCCGAGCAGTTTTATGGTTTGGGCATTCCCATCTTTGTTTGTACTTGGGATAAAATTTTTTGTACAGTTTTAACAAAAGGGACCTTTAAGGGGTTTTGGAAATTGTTCCCAAAAATGATCCAGATTCATGATTTCCCTGTTCAATTCCACAATTCTTCTTCCCGATATCTTGGTGATTTATTTAGACTTTCCCAAGAGGGTTTCACACGAATCGTGTTTTTTTTGTTTACATTAAAAAAAAATTTTTCCACCCGGGTGTCTTTAATTTTGGGATACTCGGAACCCTGGGGGGCCCCTTTAAGATGGTTTTTTGTCCCACGGGTTTAAAGGTGTATGGCCCCGAGGGTTTAAAAATTGGGGGCCCAAAATTCCCCCGGGACCTGAGAAACCCAAAAAAAACTTCGTTTTCCCCAGTCAAGACACCAAAACCCTAGACACCAATTCAGGGTTCGGAAACAAACAGTTGTTATTTAAATTTTCAGCAATAAAATATTTTTCCCTTTTTTTGGATCAAAAGAATACAATAACTTTTGAAGCAGTAACAAAGAATTTAAATTGGGAAATGTAATAGCGGCAAACTTTGATAATATACAACAGTCTCTTTATGTGTCAGACTTTGGTAACTTTGGGGAAAGCGGGGGGTTTTTTAAATTTCTTTAAAAAAAAAAATTGATTACAGACCAATTCCCCAAAATGGGATTCTTTCACCAAAAGGGGAAAAGGCTTTGAGAAAAAAAAACCGGGGGTTTTAAAAACCTTGATTCTTGAAAAACTCGGGGTTGAACAGGGTGATTTACTTCCGCACGCGTTTTAAAGCATTTAGAAGTCGTTTGGGTCTTTTATTAAAAGCCCGGAGAAACAAAACCCTGGGGGAGACCCCAAATTCCCAGACGGTTTGGAAAAAAAGGTTTTCTGA
Source organism: Phyllomedusa bahiana (assembly GCA_025379985.1). Classification (NCBI taxonomy): domain Eukaryota; kingdom Metazoa; phylum Chordata; class Amphibia; order Anura; family Hylidae; genus Phyllomedusa; species Phyllomedusa bahiana. Next base: position 2,725 of record JAODAL010084510.1, read on the forward strand.
CTTTGGGCTTTCACCCTATGATTGCATTTGGGATCCTGTGGAGTTTCCCCTTTGGTGGTAGGAGAATTAAAGGGGAAAGGGTTTTTGGGGAGGGGTAGGGGGGTTTGCGGGAAAGGCTGAGGTTTAGCCCGGGAGCAACACACACCTTGACCCTTTCCCAAAACCCCGGGACACCTCCCCTTTGGGGGACAGAGACTAACTAACTAACTGCCTAACTTCCCTTTAAATGCCTCTGGCCCGCCTTTGGGGTTTGGATGGTTAAACAGAGGGGTCCCCATGTCCGAGAGCTATTGCATCAATTTTTTAAAGACAGGTTATGCCAGCCCCAAACAGGGATATTTCATGTTTTTCATAGGCAAATGTTTAAACCCGGGAACCCAAAAAGCAGAGGGGGACCCCAAGAAAAACTTTTGACTGCAATAAATTTTGAATTTTTTTTCTGCACTGAAAAAATTTTTGACAGAAAACAGAAAAAATATGGAACAAAAGAAATCTCAATTTCGGGTCACTATAATCTTCCCCCCTGAAAAAAAAGCCCTCCTCGGGGACTGTCTAAAAAAACCTGACTTTTGTGCTAATAGACATAAAAACACAACACTGGGGTTTTAAAAAAAATATTGCAAATTTAAACCAAGTTAAAACACTTTGATAACTGGGGAAATGGGCCCTTGGGAGGGAAAGAGGTTTTTTGGGCATTTTGAAAACCCTTTGTCCCACCCCAAAACCTTTTGGCAGGACTAGGGAAAAAAAAAGGAATGTTCCCCCTCAGTCCCTAGGCGGGGTTTTTAAAGTGACAAGGTTTTTGGTCGAGGCCAGGTTTTTGAGGGTTAAACGTTCCTGGAATAGTTTTCTAACAAACTTAAATAAAGGGAAAAACAAATATCCGCAATAAATTTTATAGGCAAACAAAAATACAAGGAAAGGGAATAATTTTATATGCATACAGTACAGCAATTTTTCTCTCTGTAGGTACCGGGGGTGTTCCTTTGGTTGGGGCCGCTCAGTTCTTTTGGGGGTGATGCTCTCTTCACCAGTGCTTGAATTTGGAAACCAGTTTGAGGAACTTTCCGTGGGGGGCGGCAAAAAATTTGAGAGCAGCATTAGAGGGTGCAACGGCACGGGATAGAAACTATTTGGTACCCGGGGGGGTATGAGAAACGGTGTAAACTCAAAGGTGTCCTAAAAAGGGGGGTTCTTTTGGGCGGAGACACGGTACTTTTTGGTATCCCATGAACAGGTGGGTGGGGAAGGTGTTTGTGAAAGTTGGGTATTTCTCGGGTACATAATTTAAAAAACCCTTTTTTTCGGTGTACACCCGAGGTGCCAAACCAGGCTTCTTAAATTATACACTTTCAAAATTCGGGGTTTAAGGAAAGGAAGTCATTTTGAAAGGGTTTTTCGGGTTTTCCAATAAAACCCCAAACCCTTGTCTGAGGGGGTAAAATTTTTCTGGGGCCAAACTTGTCCCCCAAATTTCTAGGGGGAGTGGTGTCAGGGCCTGCCCCGGGCTCCCCGGCCCCCCGGGGGGCCCGCGGGGCATCCGGGGTTTCCCCCCCCCGGGTCCCCACCGGGGTCGGGTGCCGCCCGGGGCCGCCCGGGACGACCCCGGGGGGCTGCGTTTTCCGGGGACTTACCTGACCCGCGCTCCTGGCCGTCCGCGCCCCCTTCTCCCGGGGCCGAGGGTCTTTCCTTTGTGTCCTAAGGCGCCCCGCGTGCTCGTTCCCGGGGTTTTAAAAGGGGCCACTCCCGAAAAAGGGTTAATTGCCGGGGTTTTCCCCCTACTTAAGGTTACGCCCCACAATCACTCCTTCCCTGGATCTAGTTCTCCCCCCCAAAGGAAAGCGTTCCAAAAGAAATACTTTTTCGCCTTTAAACCGTGTACCAGACCCCCGCTAGGGGTTTCCAACTCTAAACCCTTTCTGCCGCCTGCCCCGCCCTTTCCCTTCCTTTAAAACCACGAACCATGCCCCCCTCCCCTGCCCCTTTTTTGGCCTGCCCCGACTACAAACTCTCGGACTCGATTTGTACCCGCTGCACCTGGGCTCCCCAGCAAGCAAGTCCGTCGGGGGGGACACCTGGTGGGCCTAAACGCCGCAGCAAGCCCTTCCCCCCTTTGCGGCGGGCCCTGGTGAAAACCCGGGGCTATTTTAAATTTTTTTTCCCGGGTGGTTTTTAGCTATCATCGCTTGCGGGGTTCCAGTGGATCCACTCCCCAGCCGTTACATTTTAGATCCACCCAGGGGTACCCGCCAAGGTCCCCTCTGCCAAGCTTTTTCGCGGTCTTACGACGTTTTGTTCCCCAGAAAATCGCAACAAATCGCCCAATGGGTCAGTTTTTGGGGCCCACTCTCCGCCATAAAGGGGTCAGCTCCTCGCATCCAAGCCAAGCAGTCCCGCCTCCTTTCCGTGGCCCCTTCTTCTTCTCAGTTCCTTTGGGCCACCGGGGGCCCCAAGCTTCGGCTTCCTTTTCCCCTCCAGCTTTCCCGGGTTTGTTTCCCCCAAGGGCTCTGCCGGGGTTTTTCTTAAATCATGCTCAATGCACGGGGATTTAAATGGCGGTTTTTTTTTTCCCCTGGGAAAAGAGGCCCAAAGGGGCCCTTTTGTGGTGGGGGTCTCTTTCCGGGAAGGCTCTGGCTTGGGGCCCAACCCCCCTTTCGGGGACGGGAACGACCCTGTAAATGCGGCCCCCTACAACCTTCCTCCGGGAAATTCCGAAACCGTTTCGAGGACCCCGGGCGGTTTCCCTTTTCCGCCGAAAACCGCCCCTCTTGACCCTTGTCATGGGGAGTCTTCTTTGGGTAAACAAATGCGGTTCAATTCCGTATCCGGCTTGGGAGCTCCCCCAAGGAAAAACAATCCGGGCCCTCTTTGCTACCTTAAAAAAGGGCGGTCCAGCGGGGTTAAAAAAGACGTTTTGGGCAGCAAGGACCTCTCGTCCCCCCAAAAATTTTTTAATTTTTTTTTGCCCCCCGTTTCGATATAAGGTTCGCTGGGGGCAGGGGAGCTTCGCCAAGAAAGAGAGGCTCTCGCCCCTCGTCGGGGGTTTTTCACCTGGTTTCCTTTTTCCCAGCACCCCCCAATTCCACCGCCCAAACCGAAAGGGTAAAAACCGTTTTGAAGGGGCCCGGGGGCCCCAAAAGCGAGAAAGAACTGAACCGTCGTCGTACAAAAAAGCTATGCCTCTATTGCGCCACCCCGGGCCCCACTTCCGCAGAAGTTGCCCCCTTCGCCCTCAGCCCCCCGGGGGAAACGCCCCTCACCTGGGTTCCCTTTGGGAGAGGCGGTCCTAGGTGAGTTTCTTTCCTTTTCCACTTTGATGAAGGGCCTGTGGAGGTGACTTCTGAGGCTGGCCCTGCTTTTTCCGGGGTTTTTGCTTCCTGGAGGGGGGTTTCTCCCGGGGGAACTTCATTTTACCTCACGGGTAACCCGTCCCGCAAAACCTGTACCCCCGGCTGGAGAAGCCACTGCTTATCTCCTCGGTAAAGGGGGAGCTCCTACTGATCCCTTCCGTATAAAACCCCGGGGTAAATTTTCCGTGGGGGGGCTCAACATAAAGAGAAGATTAGGCCCCTGTCCTGCCCCGTGCTTCCTCGGCGATCCTCTTGGGGCTCCCGGGCCCTGCAAAGTCACCCCCCTACCCCTGGGTTGGAAGACAGGCAAAAGGTCCTGCGGGGGCCCGGAATGCCAGAACCAATGCTTGGAGGTCCCAAACCCCCCCGGGTCCCTACCACTTCTCCCCCCCCCCTTTAAAAAGGGTTTCGGTTTTGCCACAGGCCCCCCCCGCTCCCCTTTTCCCCCCCCCCGGAGTACCAGGATTTTGGCGATGTGTTTCCAAAAAAAAACGGGGCCTGAGAAGCTCCCACCAAAATCGTCCATAGGGATGTCCCATAGACCCCCTTTCCCGGGGAAACAAGTCCCCCAACGGGGTCGGGCCCTCCCCTTGTCTGTGCCCAACTCGGCCCCAAGTCGGCTTACATACAGGGGATTTGGCAAAAGGTTCAACGCAAGTCCTCCTCGCCCGGGGGGGCCCTGGTTTTTTTTTGGTCCAAAAAAAAAGGGGTCTCTTCGGCCGTTTTATGATTAAAAGGGGGGCTAAACAAAAACACGGTGAAAAACCGCTACCTTTTTCCCCCTGTATGGGGAAGCTCTTTGATCGCTTGGGGAACCCCAAGGTTTTTTTCTAAAATTGGACCTGCGGGGGTGCCTTTAAAACCCCGTCAAATTCTGAGGGGGGACGAGGGGGGAAAACAGCCTTCAACCCCCGGGGGACGGAAATTTCGAGTACCTCGTAATCCCTTTTTTGGGCTATGCAAAGGGCCCCACCTTTATTCCGGGTTTTGTAAATTTACGTTTTCAGGAGGACTTGCTGTACACCTGCGCCATATTTTCCCTTTCGATTTTTCTGATTTTTCTCCCTGACGCACGGACTCAGGGGGTTTTAAAAATTACGCCAGGTTTCCCGCGACGCCTGCGGAACAATCGACTGTATTTCCCAAGGGTGGAGAAGTGTCGGTTCCCACCCCGGCCAGCCTTTTCCCTTTTCCCGGGGTACATAGGGCTGACCGTGGTTTTGCAGATTGGGCCAGCTTTTTGTCCGCGTTCCTTTCAGTGGCCCCAACGGCCCCCCGTCGGTCTTTTGGGCGATTCCCAAAGCCTTTCCCGGGGGGTTTTCCCAAAATATTAAACCGGGGAGTTTATTCCCCCCTTCTCTTGCTGGTGGGTCCCCTCCCTGGCCCTAACCCGGGGAAAAATGCCAACCCAGATGTTTTGGGCCCCGTCAGCTGAGGGAAACATTCCTTTTCAAATAAATCGGCGGGTTTTTCTTCGGCTCCTTCCTGGTTTTGTCCCGGGTCCGGATAGGCCCTTTAGCCTGGGAAATGGATGCCTCTTCCTTTGGGGCAGGGGCAAATCCTGACTCCCGAAAAACCCTAAAGGGAAGACTGTTTCTTTTTCGGTTTCTTCCCAGGACCCTCCGCCCGGGTGAAAAGCAACTAAACCATGGAGATCGAGAACTGCTGGCCATCCCAAAATTGGGGACTTAAAGGGGTGGCACATTTGCGGAGGGGGGCCCTCACCCCTTTCCACGTTTTTCACGGGCCACAAAAATCTTTAGTACCTCCAGAAAGGCCCAGCGTTGAATCCTCCCCCAGGGGCCCGGTGGTCTCTATTTTTCTCTCGGGTTTAACTTCAGGGGTAAAACTTCCCCGGGGGCGAGAAGAAAAGTTTAAGGCTTGGGCCCCCTCCCAAGGGCCTTTGACATCCTGGAGAAAAACCTTTCCCAGCCATCATTGGGTCCCGAAAGGCTGATCCCCCCGTGGCTCCGGTGGACCTCTGGAGGGTTTTCCCCCACAAAACCTAAAGTTGTCCTGGGCTTCAGACGGAGAAATTTTGGAGTGGGGGCATAGTTCCCCTTCTGGCTGGTCCCCCCCCGGCAAACAAAGGGCCCACGCCCTCTCCACGGCTTACTGGTGGCCGGGCCCTTCCCCGGCGTTTCCCAAAACTTTGTTCTCCCCCCTGTTTGGGCACATTTTGCCCGGAACAAGGTTCCAGCCAAAGGCCCTCCCGGGGGTCTTGTCCCTCTGCCCAAACCCCGGGTTTCCCCATTTGGGAAAACATCGGATGGGCTTCTTACAAACCCTTTCCCCCCCTTCAGGGAATTTTTGTTTAACTGGGTGGTCAAAGGGGTAGATTCTTAAAATGTCCCCCTTTGTTTCCACTCCCCCCTCTTTCCCCCGGCCCCAAAAAGGCGGGGTAAATTTTTTACCAATTTTTTTCGTCTGCTTGGATTACCCCCGTTTTCGTGTCTGACGGGGGGGTTTCCCAAATTTTCTCCAAATTTTGGCGGGGGGCCCCGGGGTTTTTCGCTTTAAAAATTTAAAATTTGGGGCTTTTCTTTGCCTCCATCCCCCGACCCAATTCAAGTGGGGGGGTTTAATCAGAAAATTGGGCGAATACCCGGCCCTTTTGCGTTCCCGGGGTCAAGGGGACAAAACTGGGGGCCCAGCTGCTTCCGTGGGCTGAATTTTCCTAAAACCATCGGGGGCTTGATTCTACGGCGTTTCTCCATTCCTGGGGGTCTAATTCTGTTCCCCCCACGCCCCCCCCTCCCCTTGGCTATGGGCTTTTCCCAGGGTTCCCCCTGGGAAAAACCAAGTTTTGGGGGCATTAAGACCAATTTGGGGGGGAAAAAACTTTCCCCTTTAACCCCGGGGGGGGCTACCCCCAATGAAAACCCCGACCAAAGGGGGAAGGAGGGCCCCCGCCCACGTTTCCCGCCAGGGATAAGGTGTGGGTTTCTGCCCGAACGTACGGCCCCCAAGGGCCCCAGCTACAAAAATTTGGGGCCCACGATTTCTGGGGCCTTTTAGATGCCCCGGGCAGATAAAACCAAATGTGCTTTTTAACTCTGCCCACCCCCTTCTCTTTGGATTCCCAAACCCTTTCCCCGTTCCCCCCTCCTTTAAAGGGCCCGGTCCTGAACCGATTCTACCAGAGGGCGCTGCTTTCCCTCTCCCGTGCTGGAAAACTCCCCGGGTGCTTTTTAAGGGGAAGGACATCTTTAAAACATGAAGATTGTCGGGGGGGGTAGGGGATTTTTTTTGTTGATTGGAGGGGCTTCGGGCCCCCGAAGAGAGGTCCTGGGAAAACCGGGAAACCAAAATCCGAACCCGGGGCCTTATCCCCTAAGTTTTTTTCACCTTTAAAAAGGGGGGGGGACCAAAAGGGGGGGGGGGACCCGTCACGGCCTGCGCCGCTCTCCGGCCCGCGGGGCCCCCGGGGAACCGTGGGCCCCCCCCTTTTCCGGGGGGGGGGCCCACCCGGGGGCGGGTGCCCCCCGTTTTCCGCGGGACGAGCCGGGGGGGGGTGCGTTTGCCAGGGGCTTAACCCGACCCGCTCCTGTGCCCTCCGCGCCCTTGCCCGGCCAGGCGCCCCGTGCCGGTTTTCCCAAAAGGGGCGCGCCTCTCTTTTCCGGGGGGTTTAAAGGGGCCAGCGCCCCCGATTATTGGTTAAATTTCCAGGCCTTCCCCCCTTTTTAAGGTTTTCGTCCCCAAATCACTTTCCCTTTTGGGATTTTTTGTTTTCCCCGTGCCCTGAGGGAAAACGTTCCAAAAAACATACCCGGGCCTTTCCGTTTTTTCCGACCCCTCCCTACCTTTCTCAACTCTGAATCCTTGCCGGGCCGCCCCAACCTTTCCTTTTCCTGTCTACACCACGAACCCGGGCCCCCTGGCCCAAGCCTTCTGGGCCCGCCCCCAAAGACCTCGCCTCGGGTACGATTTTGAAAACGCTGCACCTCGGTGCCCCCGCAAGCATTTAAAGTCAGGGGGGACGATTTGGGAGCCCAAAAGCCGCAAGGCCCAAAATCCATTCCCCCTTTTTTCGGGGGGCCCCGGGGGAAAAAAAAAGGGGGCTATTAATTTCCTTTCCCCGGCGTGGTTTTGCTATCATCGCTTTCGGGGGGTCCGTAACCATACCCGCCGTTACAAGTGGCATTCGCTCTTTGGTTTTTTTATGAGCCTTCTTGTCTTTTTGCAGCTTCTTCCCCTTCTGTCAAAAATTTCCCGGGCTTTGGATCCCCCTTTGGCCCTTCTTGTACCCCAAACTGTAAAAAGGCAGAGGGTTTTTGGAAAAATTGGGGAAATTTTACCCCCAAAAACAAAGGTTTGGTTTTGGGGGTTGACCTTGATTTTCCGAAAATTCCCAAAATAATTGGTGAAAAGCCATTTTAAAGTGAGTTTGGTTTTTTATTGTTGATCTCAACCATTTTTCTAGCCCAAATGTGGCCAACTATCTTCTTTTGAGATAGAACTGGTTTAAATGTTTTATAAAACTTGGTTTTTATTTTCTTTGCATAAAGGGGGTTCCCCTTTTAGGGTTTGGGTTTTTGTAGTGCGGAACTTTTTTCATTCATGGAAAGGGAAAAAAGTTCTTGGAAAAGCTGGGGTTCAAATGCGGGGCTCCCTCTGTTAAAAACGGAAATCTGGGGACCAGAGTGCTTTACGTACTCCCTGTAGAAGTTTATTGGGGTATTCGAGCAGTTAAGTTCTTTAAAAGGGAAAAACAAATACCCACTTGGAGTAATGGGGCGACCAACATTAGGGCTATTTTATATCCAGATCTTGTTGGAGGGCCCAAATTTTACGGGCTTGGGCAAAAAAAATTGGT
>JAODAL010084511.1:0-10890 GCA_025379985.1 Phyllomedusa bahiana
AGGAAAAAAAAATCATGATCATTTTGCTTGTAAGGGGCCTGGGGGCTCAATCAATCAATTCTTTTTTTTTTTAGATACCTTGATTCAGCTCTATCAATCACTTTCATATCTGGTTCACTTACAGATATGGTTCACTACTCTACATGGCTATACTGGCTATGCTGACTGTGGGGATGTGTCTGGAGTTACAGGCCAGGAAGCTGGGCCTGAGAGGCTACACCACAAGTTCCAAACTACAAGCTGATAGTGAAAACTATTTTAGTTTAGATAGCGCTCGGAGGAGCAGGAGTTTATTTTGTGTACTATTTGTATTGACGTACGTTTTGGTTGCCAATCGCCCAATAAACGCCGGACCAGAACCGGGCTTCTGCTGCAAGGCTGTCTGTGTCTCCATTTGCCCTGGGACTTCGCTGTACCACCGAGATTACCGCCCTACAATATATATATATATATATATATATATATATATAAATATATATATATATATATATAATATATTTATATATATTTTATATATATATATATATATATTATATATATATATACATACTGACAGAAACTAACAGAAGTAATAATAAATGTAACTGAAAATCAATTAATAAAAATCAGACACTGCTTTTGAATTATGGTTAACCCAAAAAATAGCTAATGATGGAACTATAGAAAATGATTAAACAGAATTTGATCATAGGAACATGTTAGGGTAAGTTCACATGGCGTCTTGTGTCCGTGTGAACATACGCTTTTGTGATGCGTGTCTGGGTCCATCTGAACGGACCCAGACATGCATCTAACAGTTAGCAGTGTGTTTAACACTGCCGGCAATGTGAAACACACATCAGCGTTCACATGAGTGATCACCAATGTGGATTTGCATCGCGTCTGTCAGGTCTGTCTTTCGCCTCCGCTCCACGAAATGACATGGACAGACCCGACAGACTCTTGTGAACGCCGATGCATGTTTCACATTACCAGCAGTGTTAAACACACTGCTCATTGTTGGATGCATGTCTGGGTCCATTCAGACCATGTGAATATACCCTTAGACTAAGGTGTTCCAAGTAATTAGCATCACAGGTGTCTTCAGACTTGTAATCATTCAGCCTGCCTATTTTAAGGGTGATAAGTCGTCACTGTGCTGTTTGATATCATGGTGTGTACCCCACGGAACATGGACCAAAGGAAGATAAGGAGAGAGTTGTTTTGTGACATTAGAAAGAAAATTATAGATAAACAAATTAAAAGTAAAGGCTATTAGACCATTTCCAAACAACCTGATGTTCCTGTTACTTTAGTATGTGTTACAAAGTCTGCATCTGAAGGGGGAAATAAAGCTTAAAAATTACCTCATTTCTTTCACATCTTTCCCCACATTTGGTTGAACTTGATGGACACGTCTTTTTCAATGGTACTAACTGTGTAACTATGTAACATATTATGTAGATTTTTAACCTCTTCCAAACATTAGATGTACTTGGATATCGTGCAAGCTCTCAGCCAGGCCCTGCACGATCGCAACATGGGACCAGCTGTATATTACAGCTGACCTCATGCTACATCACCCACAGCCAGACTGCACTCTGGCCATGGGTGAGTAATCCCTTAGCTGCTGCTGTCTATTACGCTCACCACAGCTAGGGCAAAGAGGGAAGGAGGTAGCTCCTTCTGTCTTCTGTCGGTGCAACAGCAGCAAAATCGTCACTGCTGTCTACATACCTGACAGCCTGCATGTAAGAAACACTTCAGGGCTGTCTCTAATGTCACCATGCCCCGCAATGCCTTATGGGCATGGTGAGTGACACTTGCCATAGAGACTAGTGCATAGTTCTGACACAAGTCCCCTATGGGAAGAAGTAAAAAAAAAATCTGTTCACTTCGCAGTACATAAAATGGAATCTAAAGCAATGAAAAACTCATATAAATGCCAAAATGGTACCAAAGTTATGCCTATCAGAAGATAGCAATGCATAAATATTGTTTTACACAAACACTTTTTGTGTTGCGCTTCAACATAAAAAAATTATATAAATTGGTTATTGCCATAATCACATCAAAAAAAATCATATAGAAAGTCAGCTCACCAATATTCCAGGCAGCTTGCACCCACAGCGCACATCCCCTGTTCCAGCAGCATACAAAATCCAAAACAATAAATTGCTTGGGACAGCGAAAAAATGGGTGATCATGAATTAAATAAAATCACGGTTTATTCGTATCCATAGATACATATAAAAGCATGAAGCATAGTATACAAAAAGACTATTGTGCCGGGATGCAGAATCGCCATAATCATATCAACCTGCTGAGTAAAGCATGTCCTTCATACCGCACGATGAGCCTTATCAAAAATAAAAATAAAAAACACTACTAGGATTTCAGTATTTTTGGTCAAAAAGCCTTTTCCACTTAAAATTGATAGCAATAAAAACGTCAACTCATCCCGCAAAAAACAAGTCCCTACACAGCTCTGTCAACAGAAAAAGAAAAAAGTTATGGCTCTCAGACTATGTCGATGCTAAAACGTGTTTTTCTTTTTGAATAAAAGTGTTTTATTGTGTAGAAGCAGTAAAACAAATATAAAATGGGTATCGGTGTAATTATACCGTCCTGCTAAATAAAGCTATCATGTCATTTACACCGCACGGTGATCGCTGTAAAAAGCAAAAATAAAAAACACTACCAGGATTGCTGTATTTTGTTCAAAACACTCCACACAAACCTTAATAAAAGTTATCAAAGCCTCTTATGCACCGCATAATTAGTACCAATAGAAATGTCAACTCATCCCACAAAAAATCCCACAATCAGCTTCATATACAGAAAAATAAAAAAAGTTATGGCTTGCAGATAATAGAGACATAAAAATGCAATTTTTCTAAAAAATAAAAAAAATATATAAAATTTATATAATTGTAATTGTATTGACCGTATAGTAAAGTTATTATGTCATTTATACCGCATGGCAATCATTGTAAGATTGAAGCCCAAAAAACAAAGGCAGAACCGCATGTTCCCCCCCCCCCCCATTTTCAAGGCTCAATGCTAAAAAAAAAACGGTGTCCAAAATGCACAATACACCTCTAGATGAGATCAATGAGAGGTGTTGAATCCAAAATGGGGTGACTTTGGGAAAGTTTCATCTGTTCTGGTATGTTGGGGCCTTTGCAAATGTGACATGGCACCCACAAAATCTGCCTTCCAAAAGCACTATAACAATCCTTCATTGTACGCCCTGACATGCACCCAAACAGCAGTTTATACCCATACACAGGGTATTGCAGAACTTGGAAGAAATTATGTAACAAATTTTGCGGTGTTTATTTCCAATATTCCTTGGAAAAATGAAACCTCTTCAGCTAAAATTGCCAATTGTTGGAAAAATTTTTTTTTTTGATTTTCACTGCCTAACGCTAAAATTTTTTTGGAACACCTGTGGTGTCGATATACTCACTACACCCCTGGATATATTCCTTAAAAAGGTTTTGCCAGGAAAAAATTGACGTTGGAAGCTTGCAAATTAAATAATAAACATTCATCATTCATAAACATTTTGTACTGGTTTCCTTTTAGCTGCTCGCTTAGTAATCAATTGTTTACAGCTCATCTCCAGGGGATACGACCAGGGCTAAGAACTCCTCAGTCCTGGTCTGACATGCTCAGAAAGCACCTCTCCTCTCATGCAGCTACTAAGTGTTCAACCGCAGGTGCTGTCATTCTACTCACATCCTCTGTACTCCTTAGTAATTGGTCAAACAGTGCAAATTTATTTATTTGCACTGTTTGACCAATTACTAAGGAGTACAGAAACTTCAATGAGGTATGTGCTTGATAAAAAGAAAAAAAAATCCACAGGTTTGGTTCCTGCAGGGATGTGAACCTAGGACCCTTATGTTGTGAGGCAAAAACTTTACCTCTGAGCTATTTTGTAGCTAATCACAGCTCTACATAAACAGACCTTTTTTTGACTAGGGTAAGGAAAGGCATGGTAATGTCATCCTGCTGGGTCACATGATATGCAATTAAAAATAATTACATACGCCCCCTTTTGAGCACACAGAGCTGACGATGTCTTTTTTTTACAACATTAAGAGGCAAAGAAATGTAGTAGTAGTTGCTCGCATTTTCAAGAAAATTTGCAACATATATATTTTTTAGGAACTAGTCCAGCTCTGATGTGGTTTTGAGGGGCTTTTATGTTAGATACCTCCATAAATGACACCATATAAGAAACTACACCACTAAAAGTTTTTAAAACAGTGCTTAGGAAGTTTATTAACCCTTTAGGTATTTCACAGAAATTAAAGCAAAGCGGAGATGAAATTTCAAAATTTCACTTTTTTCAATTCTCAATTTTTATTAATTATTCTCTGGAACATGGTAGATGTGACCAGGAAATTGCAACTCAAAATTGATTCCCCAGATTCTACCATTTTAAGATATATCCTATATGTGGCCTAGAGCGCTATTTGGCTCAACCACAGGCCTCAGAATAGAAGCACCACCTACTGGATTCTGGGATCTAATTTTTTTCTTCAAGGTCAATTTACATTAGTGTCTGATCCCAAGATCTATTGCTGTTTTGGCCAAAATGGACCTAATGGAAGACAACCAAGGAGAGCAAATCATAATAAAAAAAAAAAATAGACAGAATTAGCAAAAATGCATGTTGACAGGCCATAAAGCTTCTGGGAGAATGTTCAAAAACTGAAGCTTTTTGGCAAATCACACCTGCTCTATGTTCAAAAATGAAGCATATAAAAAAAAAAGGACCTACTGTAAAACATGGAGGAGAGGAAGCTTGGTTATGTTTTGTAGCTTTTCCATCCAGCTCAGGGTGACTTGAATCTATACTTGGTACATTGAAATCTCAAGACTATCGATGCATTCTGGAGTGAAATGTACTCCAAAACACACAGCTAAAAACATCCACGAATGGCTAAGAGCATAGCATTGGACTACTCTAAAGTGGTTTCTATGAACCCTGATCTAAATCGTGTTGAAAATATATAGAAGGAGCTGAAACCTATTGTTTGGAGAAGGCATCCTTCAAGCCTAAGACAGCTAGAGCAGGTTGTTCCTGAGGATTGGGACAAAATACCTTTGACAGGTGCAGAAATCTCATTGAGAGTAACAGAATTATTTTTTTTTGTGGTCATTTATTTTTAAATGTATTATTACTTTGTCAGTTTCAATTTATTTCAGTTTTTTCCACATGTTTTTCTTTCTTTGTTATTTTGTACATATGATTTAGCCCATGTTAAACAGAATCTGAGATGTAACATAAATATAAGATGAACTTGTAACGGGTCGCGCCGCGATCTGCTCCACGGACCGAGGGCGTACCCGTGTCCCTCCCTGCGAGAGCCCGGCGGGCACGGGTGGCGCCACGGACCGTGCTGATAGCCGTGCTCGCACCCATCTCATCCACTCACCTGACCTCGCTCCCGTGTCTCTCGCTTCCCCAGTTGGCCGGAATGCGCCGACAGGGACAGTGCGCCGGTAATTGGATAATTGCCGGGCGCTGACCCTATATAGTTTTGGGATCCACGTCACTTCCCTGCTGGATCTTTGTTGCCTCCGTGCCCTAGAGAAAGCGTTCCTGTGTATCTACTGTCTTGCCGTGTATCCTGACCTCTGCCTACGTTTACCGACTCCGAACCTTTGCCGCCTACCCTGACCTTGCCGCCTTTCCCCGACTACGCCTAACGCCTCACGATTCTGTACCACGCTCACCCTTGGCTGCCACCGCAAGCAAGTCACGTCAGGGGTAGCGACCTGGTAGACTCCCGCCGCAGCAAGTCCATCCCGCTTTTCAGTGGGCTCTGGTGAAAACCGGGACCTACTTAGATTTCGCTCCCTGGCGTGGCTTACACCATCGCTTGCGGTGGTCCAGCGGATCCACTACCAAGTTCGTTACAGAACTTACAATAAGTGATGGTTGTATGATAAAAGAAAGAAAAATTACTAAGGCCAACTAAAATATACACCAACCTAAAAGCACCAAATGGCTTAGCTGCAATTGTTTTCTGTCTATCTGGCATCAGGATGGGCAAATCAATGAGGTTACAGAAGGTTCTCATTGGCTCAGAGAACATTTTTCATAGATAGCCAGATACAAAATGATGGCAATGGTGATGTTCCAAAAAGCTCTTATATTAGCATCTCCGCTGCTAGAGATGAGCGAATTTCTCAAAAATCCGGTTCGCCGACTTCGCCGAATTTCCCGTTACTTCATTACTTCGGGATGAATCGCATTAAAAAACAGCTATTTCCAGACTGCACAGAGCCTGTAGGGTGCTGTAGAACATTGTGCCATGCTTAAATATGCAGAAGGAGCTTGGTTTGGTCTTCATACAATGCTGTGTTTTAGTATGACACACACATGACTGCCGCCACTATTAGAATCGCCCAACTCTAAAATTCCCTGGGCACTTACGGGGGCAAAACTGACCAAAAATCTGAAGCGGGAATGCAGCCTGATAAAGTCATGGCAGCTGGAAAAAAACAAGTTGAGGGCAAGATCCTACGATAAGTCAAAGAACACAGTAGTAGGTTACTGGAGCCGGCACAGGTCTCAGCACAGTAATGGGACATCACAGCAGGGGTCACTCCATGAGGCCAGAGCTTTAAACCACAGAATATCAGAAAATCACAGAATATGACAGAACCTGTTCTGTTAAATGCTGATACATGTAGAGGCCCCCCCGAATGAGTGGAGAGGGTGTCGGCAGTAATTTTGCGTTGACTTCTCTGATCATTTTGCCCCTTTTTTCATCCGTCAGTGTCCGCTTTCAATCGGTCAATAATCCACCATTATTGCTAAGGCCAAAAACAAACAGGAGTTGATCCTAAACAGAGATGACCAGTAAAAGGGATATTTGCATGTCTTCTGTGTTCCGTATCCACTCCTGCTTTTGGCTAGACAATCCGTATCCTTCCCGTTTATTCTGACAGGTGAAAAGAAGGGGAAAACCAAACATATTGGCAACATCATAGAGTGGTGAGGGTGGAAAAAAACATTAGGGAAACCCCCAGGGTGTTTCCAGTGAGACAGCGGTCACTGGGAGCAGCATGAGTAGGGCCCCAGAGTGGCACAATACAAATTCCCGGAGGTGGCAGCAACATCAGGAGCCCACCAAAGTGGCACAATGACACAGTGTGGAGATGATGTCATCAACAGCAGCAGCATGAGGTCAGAGAGTGGCACAATGACAGAGTATGGAGGTGGCAAAAACAGGAGTAGGCCACAGAGTGGCACAATGACAGAGTGTGGAGGTGACGGCAGGAGCAACAGCAGCAGCATGAGGTCAAAGAGTGGCATAATGTCACGGTGTGTAGGTCATGGCAGCAGCCACAGCAGCAGCATGAGGTCAGAGAGTGGCACAATGACACAGTGTGTGAGTGTGGAGGTCACAACATCAACAGCAGCAGCATGAGGTCAGACAGTGGCGCAATGACAAATTCTGGAGGTAGCACCAACAGGAGTAGGCCAAGATGGGACAAGCAGATGTGGAGGGGCGGGAGCAGCAATAGCATGAGGGCAGAGAGTGGCACAAGACAGGGTGTAGGTGACGGAGCACATCACAAGCATGAGGGCAGAGAGGGCACAATGACAGGGGTTTAGGGACGGGGCGCATCACAATGAGGTCAAAAAGTGGCACAATGACAGGCTTTTGGAGGGGACGGCACCAGCAACAGAGCCCCCAGAGGTCAGAGATTGGGCCCAAAGACACAGTGCAGAGGTCACGGCACCACAATAGGAGCAGCACATGAGGTCATAAGGGGGCACAAAGACAAGTAGGGGGGTGGGTGGAATACCTCCCTGTAAAGATGGGGTAGCAGATGGAGAAAAATTCAACAGTGTTGGCATCCAGGGGGGTGGGGGCATCAAATGTGGGTGAGGCAGATATTTGAACCCCGACCATTTCTCAAAGTTTTTTGGGGAGGCTCATGGCTGATGAAATTTTACCCTAAGGGATTGGGGTGAAATCCCTTTCCGATCCCCCTGATTATCTTACAAAGGGCAGTCTTCCCATTTCCCGTGACAAGCGGTTTTCCTTGGGGGAAATGGCCCCCCCCCAACTGAAAAAAACCCCCTCTGAGCCCCACTACTCCCGGCAAGACAGCTTTCCACTGCAAACTCGCAATTTTCGGCCCCACATCCATTTGGCTGCCCCGTATCCCGCGGTCTTCTAACTAGGGGTCCAAAGGGGTGTCCAATAGGCCACCCACCCGTTTGGTTTTGGGGGCTCCAAGGTCCTCTGCTGCTGCGGGGACTGCCCTCCTCACTAGGGGGGAAGGAAGTTTTATCAGCGATCCAGACTTAGGGTTCTGTGATGGACTGGTACTTGCTCCTACCCCCCACCTTTCCCCCAGCGCCGCGGCTGGTACGTGAGCGTGCGGAACCCCCCCTCAGACCTGTCAAGGGGGAAGATTTCCGCACTAGCAGCGGGAAACTGCATGGGGGATTTCTCTAAGCATTTGAGTTTTTCCCCCCCTCTCAGCAGCTTGGGAAAAAAAAGGGTCCCCTTTTGAAAAAGGTAGCGGGGGGTCCAAAAGGGTGGAGACCCCAGGTCATCCCTCTGCCGATGGTGACTTTTTTGGCTGTTTACTAACCAGGCAAAAATGCAGTGCGGGCCATCTGCACAAGTGACTCTCAGGGGCCCACTTTCCTCCATCCCACTGTTTACTTTTCCAAATGCATGCGGGTCATTTTGCCTCGTCTTCATCTCCATCACCTCCCTCCAGCTGCTCCGTCCTTGCTAATTACCCCTGGGTAGAAAAACCACTCATTTTCACCCCCGACAATGCTTTTTACCTTCCCAAAGTCCTCCCCCTCCCCAATTTAGTCCCCACCGGGGCCATGTTTTCTGCGAGATGTTTGGCACCAAAGTCTCCATCCCCGTCCCCAAAAGATTTTTCCGCATCCTTTTTTCCAGGGCAGAAGCAGTGGAATTTACTTTATTCATCCTGAAATCCCGGGGACTGACAAAAAAAGTGGCTTCCCTCAAAATTTGGCCCCCAGCAACCCGGGAGGTGTCAGCATGAGCCCAAATGGGGTTTACATCAAAGTTTTCACAGGGGGGGAAACCCCGCCCCTTCCCAACAAAAGAAAAACCTTTTAAAGGCCTTTCTTTTTTCATACAGTCGGGTTTCCCAAATGGCAGGGTGGAATTCCAACGGGTTTAAAAAATCGAAAATCAGCGTGTTTTTTGGGGGGAGGGCCCTTCTGGCCCCTGCAAAATCCAAAGGGGGTGTGCCTGGCTTTGTTTGGAAAGAAGAAGTGCTTTCACAGTTTTTCCCGGCCAATTTTAGTTTTTTGAAGAAACGGGGGAAGGGCTTCAGGAAAACCCTTTTCACAAACCCGATTTAAAAACATTGCGCCATGCAGGGGGGCATGGACCTCCCCCCCCCCGGGTGCAGCGCGGGCAACCCCTTTTTCCTCCATTGTCCATTAAAAATGTTTTTGATTTGCAGTTTTTACGCAGAGAAAGCCACCCCATCGTTTCTTGGTGCATGCGCGGAGCAGTTTCCCCCCCGTTGTGCTTCGCCGCCAGGCAAGCCCGGTGTGAACTGCGTGACACCGCTGGGCCCCCACACATGTGGTATGATGGAGCAGCAGTTGTAGGGTGAATGGGGGTGGTGGGGGAAAGGGGAGGAGGGGGGCCCCCTTGGGCGCAGGGGCAGCAGTTTGAAAAACGGGGA
This sequence comes from Phyllomedusa bahiana, assembly GCA_025379985.1. Taxonomy (NCBI): domain Eukaryota; kingdom Metazoa; phylum Chordata; class Amphibia; order Anura; family Hylidae; genus Phyllomedusa; species Phyllomedusa bahiana. The sequence goes on from JAODAL010084511.1 coordinate 9,706, forward strand.
GGAGAAAGCGTCCCTCTCCGGGCCAAGTTTTTGGTGTGGCGGGAGGAAGAAAATTTTAAAATGTCCCCCTAACGGGCATTAAATTTGGCCCTTTACCCTTTTTAGGGGCTCCCACAAACCGCAAAACCCTTGGGAAAAAACCGTTAAGCCCCAAGGGGGTGGCCCCCTTCTGTTCTCCCTATTTGGGAAGGGGGGGTCCCGTCCTTTTTTAAAAAAAATTACGGCTTTGGGAAATCTAAAAACCGGCTGGGAGAGGCCCCTTAGTTCTCTGAACGGTGCAGAGTCCCCCATTTTTGGGAAAAGGGAAAGGGGCTGCCAAGTACCAAAAAACTTGGCCCGGAGCACGGGTCAGGTCCCGCAACCTTGGATGGTTGGAAACATTTCGTTTTCTCTTTGCAATTTGCCTCTTTAACGCGCTGGGGCCATGAGTAGCGAGGGCAGGACCCTCGGGGTTGGGGGAAAGATGGCAAAAAGAAACAGGGCTTCCCCTTCTGCAGAGTTGGTGAAGCCCTTTTCGGCTGAAAAAAGGCAAAGCGTGCCACTGGGCGCTTTCTGTGCTGTTGCTGGGGGGGCAGAATGGACCACCCCATCTGAGCCACATTTTCCCCCGGCCACTGGATGGTTTACGCTGGGATGTGTTGACGCAGGGCCTTTGGTTTCCAACGTTAGTTCCCCTGGGGCCCCACCTTTAATTTCTGCCCCCAGATTCTACATATACCCATATTTGGGTCCCCCCTGTCTTAGCAAAGAACGGGCCCCAACCCCTGAGTAGTGAATTTTTTCCGCCAAACCCGCTCCCACTCAGTGACTACTAAAACCCCGGCCCCCTTCCCTTTAAGCCCCTGTTCCGCTACTTTTTTTGGACCTGCGGAAAAGGGGTTTTCTTTTCCCCGTTGGGAAAGTTTGGGGTCTGAAAACCCCACTTTCCTTTCTACCCCGCTGACTCATGGGAACCAACAGTAACCCTTGCTGGGTGCGCAAAGCTGAAAGCTCTCCTTTTTTCCTGACAAAGATGAAGCCCCCCGCTTTACCCGGCTCCAAGGTGGGTCGGGTACATCATCATCGATTAATTGTGGATCTTCACTCTGTCCCCCTCATCTCTTGGTAGCAGAGGCTTTCTACCCCACAACATGTTTTAAAAGAAATATCTGTATATGATAAAAAACACCCCCCTTATTTTGACTC
>JAODAL010084512.1:0-10890 GCA_025379985.1 Phyllomedusa bahiana
TGTAAACGTCGAGGAGTGGAGGAAATTTCCTTTGATTGCCACGGTCCATGACAGCAGCATAGTCAAAGGGTATTCACCTGCTAATTTAGAGTGGAGTGTGAATGGTGTAAAAAGAACGAATGCAGAAAAACACTTTTTATATGTTCATGCTGCAAAAAAATGAAAAAATTTTCCACAGTTATTTCTTTCTAAACTTAAACTATGTCCTCCAAAAAATAGAACATTATTCTGCATGAAACAATTTCTAATATAACTGCATCACTTAAAAGATTAAAAAGTTACAACAGTTAAAATGCAGGGAGGCAAAAATTGCAAAATCTAGCTTGTCACAAGGCTTTTTCAGGCATGGTGCTTATGGGGTTAATTCTGCCTCTAATAGTTATTTTTAAAGGTAATTTCCATCAGCGCTCTTCTGTGCTGCAGGTAAGCTTGTAGCTCGCTACAAAGCAACCATCCCAGAAAATAGTGAGGGTGGGCATTGTCCTAATTCATTTGCATGGGATGGCATGGTCATTTTTGGAACGCCAATAAAAAAAGGAATGGGGAGGACAGGTGCAAGCAACGCCCTCACCATTCTCTGAAATGGTCGGCTCCTAGCTTGCTGCAGTGTGTAAAATAACCAATGGGAATTAACCTTTAATGATTAGTCATAAACTGTAGTTTCATTGTTGGTCATATGCTTTATTAAACTGTCCAGATATCATTACTATTACTCAGAAATAATCAAGTCATAGTGAATGTTGGTGAGAGTACTTGATGTATAGTCTGTACAAAAGTTCCTATAAACCAAGGAGTCTTTGCACTTATACTTTACCCACTGTTTTTCCTTATTCATCTTCTATTTTCTTTAGCACAGAAACTACAAACCAAGGGGGAACAAGCATGAAAACGGTTTAGGTCTAAGATTTTCTTTGTTACCCATACCACCAATCACAGCTCCCCTTTCATTGCATATAGTGCTCTGAAAAAATTAAGTGGTAGTTCTGACTAGTTGCTATGGGCAACAAAGAAAGTCTTAGACCTAGACAGTTTTCATATGTCCTCCTTGGTTTGTAGCAGGAAAAGTGAGGAAGTGAGTAAGGAAAACCTTGGCTCTGCATCTACTTCTTTTCATGTTACAAACCAAATATTTGTTCAAACGTTGGTAAATAATAATCATACCTTTAAAGGGTTAACGAAGATTTTTTTTTTTTAATATGGATTACAAACATCTTAGCTTTCAGATAGATCCTTATTTTTTTTTACTAGGAACATGTTCTCCCAAGCTACAGCTAAAATAAACTAAAAAAACACAGCAAAAGGAAAACAAGAAATGACTAAGGATTGATGGAAAAAAATGAAAGAGAAAAACTTTCTGTAGTTATTGCTTGTTTTTTGCACATGGTATGCTTTTTCTACCTCCGCTCTCTCTCTCCCTATATCCTATATTTAATTACACACCTCTCTCTCTCTCTTTATATATATATATATATATATATATATATATATATACTATATATTATACATGTATATATAATAATATATATACTTATATACTGTATATATATATATAATATAATATATATATATATATATATAATATATGATATATTAATATATATATATATATATACATATATATACATTTACATATGTACACTTTAATTTATGTTTACCTAAAAATGGATATTATACATTATGCTTTATGCTCATCTTCTCTCTGTCAATGTCTATATTATTAAATATATGTTCTGCTTACACCTGCCAAACTTATGGACCCGGCAACCCTCACTAAAAAAGGAAGTGACAATCTTGAAATTAAATGATGTCGCACACCTGGAAGTATAGAAATGTTCTCGGGGTGCTTGTGAAAGGGATATCCAGTCCTATAGACCTGAAATAAACGAAAGATCCACAGCACACCACAATATTGCAATAAGTGATAGTGATTTATTTTACTAAAAAGGGAAATGCTTACCCTTTCTCTATGATGCTAAAGATGGCAAAAAAGTAATTATATGAGGGATAAAGGCAGTTTATATGATGAAAAAATTGACACAATATGGGCATATTTGTAAATGAAGTGTTACATGCTAGCATTTGAATTTTTTGCCAATAGAATTGGAGGTGCACGTTAACATTTCTCTTTGTATGGAAAATACAAAACAAGAAATGTGTTGATCGACCAGATTGTATTTCATGGATATAGAAAAGAATAGGAGTTAACATTTTTAGTCTGAAAGTATCATAGCTGTATCCATGACTTAAATGAAAACGAGAGTAAGAAATAGAAAGAGGTTTACTGTTTATTGTTTCTAGAACATTGGCTGGGCACCAAAATTGCACAGTGCTTGAGAACATCTTGCTTCTGTAGCATCATTGTGCTTTTGTACGTAATTCAAATGTATTTTACTGATGAAAATGATAAATGACATTGATAACATAGGTTACAGTCAAAGGTAGATACACAGATCAGATGTCACATGATTTTGACCTTGTCTAAGGTTATCAATGACAAAGTGTTAAGTCAGCTACAAAAGTCAGTATAATTTTCCATAGGAAAGGTGATACCTAAGTCAGTCATCATTCAAAAGCCTATATAACTCTGATGTCTGGGTGTGATATTTGATATTTTAATTTTGTTTGCTATGTAGTGAAAACTGCTAGGGTATTCAGTAGCTGAATATTAGCTCCTTAATAATTTTTTCTGATGCCCTAAAATGTTACAAAACATTATCGAGAGAAATATGAAAACACTCTGAAGTTCAAGATGCTCATCAAATGCTAGATATTTGTGCCATACCTTAACATTTTGCAATACTCCGAATACCAGACAACTTTCTATTTCCAATAGCATACGTTACCTTCTGCTGCATTTACCAAATAACACCGCTACAAAAAACAGAATCCCAAGGCCAATATTACCAATAATTTCACTAAGAACAAATGCCACCATACAATGACCACAGATCACCACCACAATTTGGTGGAATAATACCACCACATATCATCACCACATAGTGACCAAATAATACTATAACACCATGTCCACATATCATTACAATATAGTGGCTGAATAATATTACCACATATTATCATCACATATTGGTTGAATAATACCACCACATATCACTATCACAAAGTAACAGTGACCATAAAGTGGGTAGATCCCCCAAAGTTAAAGCCAGCACTATACATTCATATAAGTGATTACTTAGTGGTTATAGCCAGTGACTCACAGGAGACATCATCTCTCTTATGACAGTTGTTTACCTCTCACCTCCCTTAAACATGCCTGGAGTTGTGTCATCATCCTATTCTGCAGGGCATTGTTTTTCAAAGAAGTGGTCATCAGTGTGTGCTGTAGCTAAAGGACGTCCACTTCTTTGCCTTTTTGTGACTCTTCCAGTCTCTCTGTATCTCTGTTGCAGCCAGCTGATGACACTGTGTGACACTCTCAACTCAGTGGCATCCTGCTTGAAGCCTCGTAATGGGGAGGCACTGTTGATCAATTGTAAGGTGTTGTCTTGGTCTCATGATGTCAAAATGTGAACAGCATGATGAGCAGGACTGTTTAAATCCCAATTCAAATTGATTCCCTAAATGTAGTGGATGATTCAGGGATCAAACACCTGTTGAAAATCTTGCAAATAAGCTATCTTCAATTCGTTGTTCCTCTGCCACCCCACCACCTCTCGCCCATTTGCTCAAAAAATTTGGCCCCTTAAACTGTGTCCTTTCCCCTCCCACACCGGTGTTTTTTAAAAATGTCCAAAAAAATAACCTCACCTATCACTCCATAAGCCACCTAACCACTTCCACCTATAACCCCATAATTCCCCAAAACTCCCCCTCTTTACCCTTCCTGGTAGTTTTTTTAAAAAGGGGATACAGGTAGAGAGGTGCTGAAAAAGTGAGGATTCTTAAAAATGTTTTTTTTGGGGAAATTTTTGAAGGAAAAAAAAAATATGGAAATCTGGACCCCGAAGGAAAAAAGAAAAGGGAAGTTTAATGAAAGGCCCTCAGAGAACCCATCTCCCGGGGAGTCATGGGGTGTATCTGGCATTTTAATTAATTTTTTTTTGTCTAACCCGAGCAGCTGGGAAAAACTTCTTCTGCCCCCTATTTGGTCATTCCCAAAAAATTTTACGTCCCGAAAAAGCTCCATAGGTGAGCCCCCTAAATTATTTTCTTTCCCTTAAAATCAAAACAACTTCCGAATTTCACAAAAACAATATAAAAAGGGCAGGGGAGTAAATGGAAAATAAAAAATCTTTTTTTAATAACAGGCTAAAAAAGTCACATACAAAAAGGAGTTGTTCATAAAAAATCCATGATAGGGGGAACAATTTCCAAAAAATTTTCCCCACCAATTTGTAAAAAAATGTGATGTTCAAAAAAATTGGGAAAGGAAATTGGGTTCCTTTTTTCTCAAGTAGAAATTTCCCCATAAATTCCATAAAAATTCCCCTGGTAAAAATCCATGGGGCAAATAATTGGGTTTTCTTTGATTTAATTTTTTTTCCCTTTTTTGTGGTTTTGTTAAAAGACTGATTGTAGGGAAATTTTTAAACCATATTTAAAATTAAAAATATTTTTTTTGACTTTTAGGGCTGTTTTAAATTTTTGTATGTTTAATGAGGGGCCCCAAATATTTTTAATTTTGGGGAAAAAATAAAAAGGGGAGATTCTATTGAAAAAAGAGACCTGAGTTTTTTACTTAAGTTTAATAACATCAGATTTTATACATTGGTATTTTGAAATGTATAACCCCGTCCGATTTATGGAAAAAAATTTTTTTTAAACAACTCCAATTTTTTTTATGTGACTTTTTTTAGCCTGTTTAAAAAAAAAGAATTTTTATTTTTATGCAATTTTTTCTTTAGGGCCTTTTTTTGGGCCCCTATAAGGGGCACCCGTTTTTCGGGGGAAAAATCTTTGTACTGTAAAGTTTTTTGATTCAAAAAAGTTTTTTTGCAGTGCCGTAGCCCAAAGCAGTTGGGAGCGGTCACGTTTTTTACTGGGGTTCCCTTAGCCCGGGGGGGGCCCCCGGCCCCCTTTCCGGGCCCCTCAGCGGCCCTCAAATAAGGGCCCATAGACCCCCGTGAAACCCCCATACGCATGTTGGGGGAGGGAGTTTAGAACTCAGGTGGAATGGGGAATAAAAGAAGAGAGGTGAATTTTCGATTTTTTTTATTTTAAAAGGGGGTTATGTAAAAACTTTCCATGCCGGGGGCCCTATTATGTACCTTGGCCCTGTTTGGGGAAAAAATTTTAAAATAGGGCCAGCTGGGGCCCCTTTATATAAACCCCCCAAGCTGGGGGGGCCTTTCATTACCTTTCAAACAAAGGGGGCCCTTTAAAATATACCTGCCCTGCTGGGGGCCCTTTTAATACCTTTCCTTCCAATGTGGGGGGTTTTAAAAAAATTATTTATAAATAAGTAAATAGTAATTTAACTAGTGGGTTCCCCCTATAAAACCCACCAGATATTGGGGAACCCCAAATGTTCTTAACCCAAAACCCGGAGGGTATTTCCCCTATTTTCACTTTTCCTTAAATAACTGGGGGGGCCGTAAAATATTTTATTATATAAAAAATTTATAAATATATACTACTAATATAAAATATTTATTAAAAATATATTTTTTTTAAATAAAAATAAAAAATTTTTACCCATTTTAGGGAAATGAAATTTCCCAATTAAAATTTTGGGGGGTCCCTATGTAACCCCCCTTTACTTTAAAAGGGGGGCCCATGCACCCATTTGTTTTTTAATTTTTAGGGGGGGTGGGGCCTTAAGGTATACCCACCTGCTGACGGAAACCCTTTTCACAAAACCCGATAAAAAAATAAAAAAATTTTTTTAGATACGAGGCACTTTTTTAGCCCTTTCCCATTTTTGGGGGGACCCTAATTAAGAGGGATTTTACCCAATTTTAAAAGGGGGAAAAACTGCCCCTTATTGGAAATAAATTTTTAAAAACCCGGTTTTTTTTGGTGGGGTTTAAAAGGGGGGGGCCTTTTTTATTTGGTGCCAAATTCCCCACCCATTTGGGAAAACACAAATTTAGTGCCCCAAATTTGGGTGGGGGGTACTTTATTTGGAAATTCTAAAAATGTTTGTTTTGGGAAATTCTGCAGGGATGAGTTTTTGGGTTTGGGGGAAGACGTTGGCGGGTGGGACAGGGAAAAGAAAAGCCCGGGAAAAACCCCAAAACCCAAAAAAATCAATTCACTTTGAAATCACTAAATGTTTAATTTCCCTGTAATCCTAATATTTTTTTAAGAGGGGTGTGTACATTGTAAAACTACCCCCATTTGGTCCTGTGTGGGGTGGTTAAAAAAACAGTTCTCTTTTCTAAATAATGGTTTTCAGTTTCCGGGGGGGGAAAAAAATGGTTTTAGTGTAAAAAGGTTTATATTTTTGAAAAAATAAAGATGGGTTTTTTTCCAAACGTTTTATGGGGGCTTGGGTATAGGGGTGGTTTATGTACCAAAAATAAAAGGGGTTGTTTTCTTTTTGTTGTTAATTTTAATTATTGATCTTGGGGATACCAGGTTTTTTTTTAAAGTTGATGGGAAATTAGTTTCCTTTTTGGTTTGATAGGTGGGGTTTCCTTTTTTTTTTTGTATATTGTTTTCACTGGTAAATTTATTATTTTTTCTGGTTTTTGGGGCGGTAACAGGGAAAAGTATATTTTGTCACTATGGAGAATTGGAAAATAGGCATATTAATTTTTTTTCCCGGGATAATTTTGTTTATTGATAATATTTGTCTTGCCCGTATCGTTTTGTTTAAAAAAATTAAGGTGGTAATTTTTTTAATTTTATAGTGGTTTAAATTTCGCTGTTTCTATGGCCCCCGTTTAAAACACCCCTGGGCCCCGCAAATAAGAAAGGAAAATTAAAAATGTTTATTTTAAACACCAAAAAACCAAATAAACCATAAGGAACCCAAAAAAAAAAAAATTTTAAAATGCCACCAAAGTGGATTCCCCCCTTTTTTCCTGTTTTTTTTATTTTTTTGGGGGGGAGGAGGGGGAATAGGGGGGAACCAAGGGAAAAAAAATTTCCCCACCCGTTTTTACCCAGGGGTTTTTCTTTTGGGGGCCCTTTGAAATCCTTTTCTTTTAAATTGGGCAATCCCCCTTTAAAAGAAATAATTTTAAAAAAGTGTGTACCTTGAAAAAACCGTCAGTCAAGTTTGGGGCCCCGTCCATTTAAAAAATATTTGGGGGAAAACCCATGGGGCCCCTTTGGTGTAGGGGGGACAAAAGCTGAAGTTTTGTAGGGGCCCTGAAATCCCCTTTAGCTTTCAACCCCCGGTATCTAGTCTTAAAAAAAGGGAAAACTGGGGGTTTAAACCCCCAGTTAGTTTTTTCCCCTTAGAGTCTTAAAACGGTTTTCTTTTTAGTGTAGTGAGGGGGGGTTTTTAAGTTTTTATGCAAAAACCCCCTTTCAAACACCCAGTCCCCGGGTTGTTTTGAAAGCTTTTCTTTCCAAAAATTGGCAAGGAAAGACTATTTTTTTCCCAAGGGTATGATATTTGTCCAATGAGTTGATTTTTGTCCCCCTGGGGGAAATCCTGTAGAAAAAAAGAAAACTACAAAAAATGCCGTTTTTTAAAATATTACCTGTTTTGATTCCAGTATTTTTGGTCGGGATGCCAGAGATGAAAACTTTTTGGGAAAGCCCCTGGGGTGGAGTTGCTGGAGTTTATGTTTTTTTAGTCAAAGGGAAAGGTTTTCATGGGTTTTTAAATTTCCATTTTTTCCTAAAGTTTATGGGAAAAACAACAAAGCTTTTCCCTATACAAGGTTTTTTACCAAAAAAAAAATTAATATTTTTTTGTTAAAGGGGAAAATACCCAGCCCCCAAAGTCCCCCCACTCAGTAGTAGGGTTTGGTTTGGGTTTTATGGTTTTTTATTTGGGGTTAAATGTATTATTTTTAGTTTTTATCTTTATTCCTCAGTAAAAAAATTTTTGAAATAATCAAGAATTTTTAATAATATCAAAATATGAAAATCCCTAATTTCACTTTACTAGCATGCCCCTTTTAAGGATTTCAAAATTAATTTTTTTTAATTTTGAATAGTAAAAATTTTTTAAAAAGCACTAGGTAAAAATTTAAAATTTGAAGGGTTTTTTTTTCTCGTGTTTTTTGTAGAGGCATACCTTTAAAATTTGGTCAAGATGGATTTTTCAAATATAAAATTAATTTTTTGGGCACCTTCCCGAAAGAGAAGGGGGCTGATAATGAAGTTTAAATTTTTTCCCCGACCCGGGCCCTTTAAACCCTCTTCACAAAAGTATTTTAACAAGCAGAAGGTCAGAGATGATCTTTCCTTCATGCAGAAACTACAGCTGGCCTACATGAAAGTCTTTTTCTGCCTTCAGACTAACACAACAAAATTATAAATGATGAAAAGCAATATATTATATCCATTTCCTTCACTAAAATGGGTTTAGTCTTTTCTACATAAAGGGACTATGTCTACATTAATGTCCATAAATGTTCACTAATAAAAAAAAACAAACAAGAAAATTAGTTTTTAGATAGGGACGCCACTTACAAATAAGGCAGATCAAGAAATATATAGCACTGGAAATGTAAAGAGAAAGAATACCTGTCAAAACGAATACATCTGCCCAGTCAGGGCCTGAGGGGGTGGTGTATGACTTTTATCTTAGGTGTTCTTCGTTTCTCTGTGTCATGCAAAGCTCCCTCAGGTCCTGCATTAGGCATAATAATGTGTGTCAGTTTTGTTATAAGGTACATGACAGTGCCTTATTAGCATTGTGCTTTACCATAGGGTACCTGATTTGATGGTTACTGCAAACTAATTTTTAAAAATATCCAGACTGGCCCCAATATGGGAAAAAAATAAAATTTAAAATTTTTTAAAAAAGTCCCATTAAAACAACATGAGTTAAAAATAACACAATCAAAAACTACTACATCTATTCTAGAGTTTTTCATTATGTTTTTTTTTTACTCATATTGAAATTTTTTTTTGCCTACTTCGGTGAGTGCTGGATATTTTGGGATATATTTTTGCTTTCCCCTTAAAAACCAGGATCTTATTGTTCAAAAGCCCACACAGAAGCTCTTTAAAACCAAAACATTTTTTTTGGAATTTTTTACTTGAAATATTTATGTAATATACTTACATACTTTTATGTTGAAAATTATTCATGCTACTTAAAGGGGTCCTATACAGTAAAGAAATGTTGCTTTGTTGAATAGGAAGAGGTAGATGAAGGAGGAGCTTGCACAAGACCAGATTTATTTTTTTGAGGATAGAAAGGGGACCAAGGTAATGAGATGCCAATTACAGTCTCACAATTATTTTTCTACGGGAAAACCCAAAACCTTCCTGGGGAGGGGAACACAAATGGAAGTCTGCACTTCTTGTCAGCCTGCTTTTGATCCGGGCTGGGGCCCATAAAAAGACGATATTTCAAAATTGACTATTGTGACATCTGTGGGGGCATCTGTACAGGCACAAAACGGCAAAAAGAATTTTTCAGTATCTGGTTCACTCATTGCATTTGACCACTGGTCTGGGGATGATATGTCGAGGGCAGGTCAAGCTTAATGTGGAGTTGGGAACAAAGGATACATCAGAATTGGGAGGTAAACTGCACACCTCTGTTGGAGACAATATGAGTCGGCATCCCATGCAGACGAAAGACGTGAAGAAGGAAGAGAGTAGCTTAGCCACATATTGCAGACCATTGAAATGTGCCATCTTAGAAAAGTGACCCAGGTCCCAAGAGTTTTAGGGGCTATAGGAGACCAGCAGACTTTTGGAGAGAGTTCTTGTTACAGATGCAGTTAGGACAAGCGGCCACAAAGTCCTTAATATCATGCACAAGAATTGGCCATCAAAAGAGCTGAGAGACCAGGTGGTGAGATTTGCGGACTCCCGAATGGCTGGTGACATAGGAGGCATGACCTAGGTCAGGATTTGTTTTCTCAGTGCAGGGCACACATACCTCTTCCCCGGAGGAATTTTACACACCTGCATGGGAGCTGCATTGATGAGGTGTTCCGGTTGTATTATGTGCTGTGAGTCGAGTACAGAATCTGAGACATCTGAGGGCTGAGATAACGCATCTGCCTAAACTTCTGGTGTTTGGCGAAAATTTGGGCAGAAGTTAAGAAAGAAAAGAAAAAAAAAAAAAAAAAAAAAAAAAAAAAATGTTTAACGGCCTTCTAGTAGATGTCACCAATCCCCTAAAGTCAACTTGATGGCCAGCAATTCTAAATTTCTGATAGAGTAGTTTCAGCAAGAGAGAATGTCTTTGAGAAGTTAATCAATCTATCTTTGGAATATTTCGGGGAGGATGGTTAAATGCAACTGAGGGGGCCTAACTTCGAGATAGAAGGGCTTCACTGGGTCTGGGTGATGGAGCATTGTCAACCGAGGCAAAAGAGGACTTCAGCTGTGAGAAGGCTTTCTCTGTTCCAGGGTCATTTTCCTTGTTGGTTATCAAGACAACTGGTTTAACTAAGGTAGAAAAGTGCAGAATTAATTGTCTGTAATAATTTGCAAAGCCAATGAATAGCTGGATTGCTCGGAGGATTGCTTAACTGGCCCATTTGTACACCTTGGGCGGAGATGATAAACCCCAAGAATGGCAAGCTGGAGCACTGAAAAAGCCACTTTTCTAGCTTAGCATAAATGTGGTTCTCACAAAGGCAGGCTAGAAAAACCCGGGGAGACTGGCCAATAGGGCTTAGTTTACCATTGATTTGAGGATAGGTATCCACACTGAAGAAATAGGAGGGTGTAAATTCTGTTGGGGTTTCTATACCAACAAAAAAAAACCCTTTCCCCTAAACTTAGTTTTTTTAAAAAAACTAATTAAAAATAGTAAGAATAATAATCAGAAAACACCAA
>JAODAL010084513.1:0-10890 GCA_025379985.1 Phyllomedusa bahiana
CTTTGAGCTCCATGCTGAACCAAAAACAGGTTCAAAAAACTTTAAAATTTGTTCAACAAACATTTGACAAGCCCCGTGAGATACTGGGAGAATTAGTCTGGTCGTTTAGACCAAAAAGAACTTTGGAGTTAAATTGCACCATTTTTTGGGGGCAAAAAGGCACCAAATAACCCAGAAGAACCCAGGGAAATTTGGGGGTGGGGGCACAATGATGGGCGTTTTTCAGCAACAGCATGAAACTTCATAAATTGAAGGAAAGGGTGAAGGACAAATGACCCAGAACATTCTTTATAACAATCGCTCCATTACCCAGGAGATAAGAAAACGAGGTTGGACATTTCGCAAGACAAGATCCCAAACACACGGGCCCAAAAAACTCAATGTTTCAGAAACGAAATAAAGCTCTAGAATGACCAACCAATAAAACCCGACCGAAACCAAAAGAAATTGTGTTTGTAGAATAAAGGGCCAAAATCACACCTGACAATGGATCAAAATGTTTTTCTCCAAACAGGGGGGCATCTTGTCATCACCAACAAAGGTTTTTTACAAATATTTTAAATTATTTTGTGAGCGTGTTCAATACTTTTTCCCTGGTCATTTCTCATTATTACACATAACTTAATTCAGGACTCTATGGTTTTTATCTTTGCCCCGTTGGATTGAATGGGTTGTTACCAACATCTGGTAAGAATTTCATGTCAATGGCAGCTTTAGAAATATATTTATTTAGAAAATTGGTGGCGTGTTCAATACTTATTTCACCACTGTATCTGTCTATGAGCAATATTAGTTGTAGGGTAGTTCTAGAGATGACGGTTCCAATCACTGCTGCCATGGGACTTCATATGGTCGTGACCTGATGCTCTTTATGTTTAGGTGACGTTTTAATGTTTACCACCAAATTTTTACGTGATGCTAATATAAATGAAGGTATCCTCTCCTCCCAAATTTCTTTTGAAGGAGTTGGGTTTCCAGCACAAGAGGCCGTTTCCTACAACCTTTGAACTAATGATCATTTGATGAACACAGCCATGCACATATTAGCTCCGATTGTCTATTACAGTCTTCTAAACTGGCCATAAATATTCAATGACACTGGGCAAACGACTTTTGATATTTCTGGGAGCATTCATCTAAGAAAAGTTAACCCGCACATCCATTTACAATTTGTATAGATGCTAGTGCACACTGTTGTGACTGCAAAAAGTAAATTCTCAGCACCAAATACGGCAACACATAGCCAGCACTATAACCCATATAAACATTGAACACTTAAAATGCATTACTGCTAGGCTTTATACATGTAAAAAAGAAAGGATTTTAGTGCACAGTTTGATCAAGTTGCGTTTATCCACCTACCGCATCAAGATAGCCTTATCAAGTGGCTCCCTAATTGTAATACCTCTCTGTGGAGTAAATGTTACCATACATTCAGTTCTGGGATTCATTCATGCTGATTACATGGACATAACTATAGCCATAGCAGACATAACAGCTGCTATGGGGACCAGAGGTTAAGGGAGGCCACCCTTGTATCTTTTTATAGAAAATGACCTCTGATATATGGCACTATTATCCATACCTTCAATTATTACTACACTTTTTATGTTGCTATTTAAGTCTCCTGTTAATAGATGGTGGTGGCCCTTCTATTTTGCAATGGGGCCTATAAATTCTAGTTGCACCCCTGTGATTACAAGGACCTCATTAAGCTAGGTGGGAGGAGTGCATGGCTAAGATGGGGACAGATACTCCTTCAAATACACAATTCAAGAATTTCTTTTAAGCGTTCCACTAGTTGTAATGCTTGTATGGGTGTTTTAGTGCTGGCTGTGTGCTGTTCTTTCTAGACTAAGTGGTTGTCAGTGATCAAATAATGCAACTTTTAAAAAAATTTTACCTAATAATGTTCATTATAGTTATAAAATTCAATTTTTTTACCTATTTTTCTATGTGTAGGTAGCTTTTAGAATTCTGTTCAATCTATATGAATTCAAATGAATATAGTGATGGCGGCAGATGGCCAACTGTTTCTCAGTTGGGATGGTGTTCTTATGTTTCCAAGCTTCTTCCTTTTTCCTCCAAGCATAACAATGGTCATTATGGCCAAACAGTTCAATTTTATTTTCATCAGACCACAGGAAATGTCTCCAAAACTTTAGGTCTTTGTTCCTGTGTGCATTTACAAACATTAATCTGGAGTAATGACTTCTTCCTGGCAGAGTGTCCTTTCAGCCCATGTTGATAAAATACTCGTTTCACTGTGGATAATGACACAATCTTACCAGCTTCCACCAGCATCTTCACAAGGTCTTTTGCTTTTGTTCTTGGGTTGATATGCACATGTCGGACCAAAGCATGTTCATATCTGAGACACAGAACCCGTCTTCTTCCTGAGCGGTATGATGGCTGGACATTCCCATCTTCTTTGTACTTGCGTATAATTGTTTGTACAGATGAACGAGGCACCTTCAGGTATCTGGAAATTGCACCCAAGGATGATCCAGTCTTGTACAAGCCCACAATTCTCACCCTGATAATTTGGCTGATTTCTTTAGACATTCCCATGATGTTACACACAGAAGCAATGTGTTTCTGGTGTACAGTAAAATACATCCACAGGTGTGTCTCTAATTAACTCAGATGTTGCCAGGAAGCTTCCAAAGACCTGACATCATCATATGGGCTGTCCCAAATTGTTTAAAGGCAGAGTAATCCTAGTGTATGTAAACTTGCCTTAAAAAATCCTCTCTCTCATTATTCTGCCATTTGGCAAATATAAATCATTTTGGTTCCTAATTGACCAAAAACGGGGAAGGTTTATTCTGATTTCATGAGAAAAACATGCATATGTGTCCTTTTATATAGTGTATGTGTAACGGCAGAGTGGATCCACTGGACCACCGCAAGCGTTGGTAACAGCCACGCCGGGGAGCGGAGTCTAAGTGAGTCCCGGTACTCACCAGAGCCCGCCGCAAGGCGACTAGCGACTAGCTTGCGGAGGCAGCCAAGGTGCAGCGAAATACAAAGTCGTCAGGCAAACTTGTAGTCGGTGACAGACAGGCCAGGGCAGGCGGCGAAGGTTCGTGGTCGGTATACGGAAGCAAGGGGTTCGGTACACGGAAATCACGGACGAGGCTTCTGAACGCTTTCTCGATAGGCATAAAGCACTAAAGATCCAGTGGGGTAGTGTTGGAGGTGGAGTCGTTATATAGGGTCAGCGGCCGTCAATCAACCAATTACCGGCGCGCTGGCCATTAAATCTAAGCGAGCCGGCGCATGCGCCCCGACTGGCCGGCAGGAGGACGCAGGAGAGCAGGAGCGCGACTGCGTGAGTATATGCGCCCAGGGGAACGAGTGCATCCGCAGCTCGATACGTGGAGCGAAGCGCCACTCACTCCCGGCACAGGGGAGCGCATAGGAACGCAAGTTCGTGACAGTTTGTATACTTCGGGCTTCAACTCTAGCTACCTTTGCAAATTTTAATAAAATTTGTCAGTAGGTGGAAGTTTTTTTTACTGTTGCTCTTGTAGATTGTGGCAATATATGAGCAGAAGTATGAGTTCTGCATCCCTGGTAACAATACGAGAGAATCTGATATGCAACATCATAAACTTCCTGCTCTGAAATCTCTTTTGATGACCACATAAAATTTCATATCTTGGTTTTCGGTGCCCTGCTGTTGTGAAGTCTGTTAAAAGCTTTACACCACAAGCCAAGAGAGATGACGACGTTTTAGCAGAATTAAACTGAGTATGTTTCTTTGTATTAAGAAATAAGTGCTGTGTCTGGCAAGTTTCCTTTGTCACAGCAGATGTGGTGCAACTTGATATCATGGTTGGATTAACTATTATGTTATTTGAACAATTTGTGATTTCCACTGCTTTAATGTGTTCTCCAAAAACCTTACAGACTAAATCTAAATCCAAACATTCAACACCCTAACTCTTCTGTGACCTTACCAACAACATTGATTATGACTTATAAGACTAAAGATGCCCATGCACCTTCTAAGAGATGTCGGCTATTTCTCCTGATTACCCCAAACACATGCACGCTCAGTTCAGCCAAATGTGCATGTACTTGTTATACTGTAGGGGCAGACAACCACTTCCAGACATCGCTGGCTACAGCTTATCTCTAGGGAAAACAAAAGGATCAGACATTGAAATTCATCATACCCTACCCCCCATTGTCACCTGTGAGGGGAGAGAGGAAAAGATCCCCATACAGTGCTCCGGTCTTGCCAAATTTATTTCTAATATTGCTCATATCTGTCACTGTTTTGTTCAAAACCAATTGGACTAAACTTGTGAAAAAATTTGGGTTCAGGGTCTTCCTCAAACTGTTGCCCCCAGTCCACTGCTTGTGCTCTGATGTCACTTCGGACATCACTTGCAGCACAAATGGCATCAGGGTACCCTAATGTGCCAAGGAACTGTAGGTGATGTCGAACATGACATCAACCGGGAAGTGAGGCCAAAGTTTGAGCGCTGAAGGACCAAAGGTGATGCTGATCAGTAAGTTAAAAGGGATGTATCGCTTCATCAGTTCTGCTGTTTTCTTGAAGCTTGATTCTCTCAGTTCCTGAAATCCAGGGGTGTTTCTTCCCCTCCCAGCTGGGTGTTTCTTAACTGAAGGGGGATGACATCATCCCCTCTTTCACTGTTTATGCTCACACCCGAGTCAATGTGTTCAAACCCCCCCCCCCTTCCTCCACTGTGTCGTTTATCTCCCTATGCAGTCTTATTTTGTAAGAGCTGTTTACATACCACAGGCCTGCATTCAGTCTAGACAGCCTTCTATGAACTCAGAGCACTGATCTCTTCTCCTCTCACAGCTGGAGGTTTGTTACAGTTGAATTCAGTCTTCTATGAACTCATCCAGAGCACAGATTCGTCTCCCTTCTATGCAGGAGCATTAGGCACCGAGCACAATTCTGCGGTTTATGAGTGTGGAAGTAGCGGCTGTGTCACTGAGAAGGTGGTGGCTGTGCAGAGTGAAATGTTGCCGGCCCCTTACACGCAGGAGCATTAGGCACTGAGGCACAATTCTGCTGTTTTCTGATTGTAGAAGCAGCTGCAGTGTCAATGAGGAGCTGGTGGTTGTATAGAGTGAAATTGTTGCCAGCCCCTTATTCTGAGTGAGAGAGGCAGGAATGCGCACTCCCGTGAATACAACCAGGGGGCAGACAGAATGTAAATCAGTAGAGCCGTCAGCCAATGAAATGCAAGAAGGTGGAATCGACCAGCACTGGGGAACAGTGTTTACAGAAAACGAAGATAAGGGAAACTGTGAAAACAAGACAGCTTTGCAAATGACATCCAGTTGCAAAGTTGTTTGTTTTCACGGCCCTCTTATTCTAAAGACCATTTAATGAAATGATACAACCCCTTTAAGCCTTGCAGACCAATTAAAAATCTTTTCCGCTGACTCCAACTATTACTTAGAGTTAGGGTTGTGGTTATGGTCAATTTTTTGGCATTATTTTTAAACAAAATGAATTAAGCCAATTCAAACCAAAGTACTTGAATTAGGGTCGAATTTAACTTTTTTGGGCAAAAAAAAAATATATTACTACTAATATATATGGGGTCATTTAAGACCCCTTGGCACTGAACAGTTATCCCTATAATTTTCTCTTCAAGAGGTTTTCTCACCATGTTGTTTCACTGAGTCACAAGCAGCTTTTCACTCACTCTGCCTTGCCAGGCTGTGGGTGGTTCTATAGTAGTGATTAGCATATTTAGCTCCTTTATAACTAGCTGAGATATTAGAAATAAATGCAGGAGATTTAATCTTCAGTAAACTAAGCTACAAGTGCTCTGAGGAGTGAAAACAATTGCTTAACTGTAAAGAAAAGCTAATCTTGTTAGAGATAAAGAGTCTGCTCCAGAGTGAGCTCTGACCATGGTGACATCACTCCCTGCTCTCTGTTTAATTAAATAGAAAAGACATGGATGTAACCAGAGAAACCTGTGTGCACTCAGAGCAGATAAAATCTCTCTTATCTCATAACCAAAATAAAATTATAAGACTAATGTATTTGGAAAAAAGTCTTCCATAACCTGTCACTACAAGTTTTATGCTAATTTTTTTAGTGAGAAAACTCCTTCAACGCCCCATTAGAACAAAACATACCTCACTGTCTAGTGTGTTTGGGCCTCTCAACTTTTTCCTGACAGATGTTGTAGGGTGAGACAAGGATCAAGCATGTTGAATTTCAAAACCTAAACCTTTTGTTCTCCATAGAAGTGTGAAGCATTAGCTTTCTCTCATCTTTTTAAAGGGGTTGTCTCACAGATTAGCTTTCAACATGTAGGGAATGGTAAATGAAGACTTTTTCCAAATACATTCCTCTTTTTATGCTTCTCTGTACAGGAGATAAGAGAGATTTTATCTGCTCTGAGTGCACACAGGTTTCTCTGGTTACCATCCTGCTCTCCTCCCTTCTCTCTCTACTCTTCATCTTATCTGAGAGAAGGGGGTAACGTCACCACAGGTCGGCATACAGGCTTGTTGGTAGCTTGAGAGTAGAGTGTGTTATCTCTAACAAACAAAGGAGATTTGTTATTTTTGATTGTTTACTTTACTGCGCAACAGCTCCAGCAGTCATGTTAGTGCAATTAGAAGAAGTGAGAAAACTGAGCTGATATGCATTACATTCTTTCGGCCAAAGTGTAGCACTGTATAAGGTATATATAAATGTTTTATTATGTAAGTTCCTGAGTTGTAGCTCTTTAAGAATATCACATGTGACTTAAGATGTAGTACAATATGTGACCATCCTCAGCCAATCACTAAGATTTAGGAGATCCTGGGTAGTGGGAGCATGCATATGAATTCATAGCTAGACATCTTAGGAAGACAATTTAGGTTGCCTTGGTTACAAGTTGACTGTGGTCCAGGAGCAGGCTGCCCCACTACGCCAGGTCAGAGTTACATGCAGACCATAAGCAGACTGAGGAGTAGAAGGGGTTACATTCAGTACCCTTGTACAGAGTAAGAGAGTGACAAAGCCAGAGGCAGTGAGAGAGAGAGAGAAAACCCAGCTTAGGGATGAAGATGCTGTAGACAATGGGAAAAAGTGTTATAGGCCGTTTGTGGTAGTAGATCTACGGGGAGATCTGGGCTACAATGGCCTGGATCAAAAAAGGTATGCTCAGCTAGGCCTGCAGTGACAGCAGCCAGAAGGGGAGAATTGGGCAGTAGGAGAGAGGGCCAAGTGTTAGACTGGGCTGCCTATGGCCCACAGGAGGAGTTGATTCTAGGAGCCCACCAGTTGAGATGTTTATGTGCCCACCAATGGACAGATACTTTAAATGACTGTACATGCCTCCTATACTTTGCCTCTTGCTTTTTACCTCTCTTTCTCTGCTTTTCTGCCACTTCCAAGGATACACATGCAGTTAAAATACAATTCCAGGTCTACCATGCTAGGGTCTCAATAGGGTTTCCCGTGTTGTCCAAGAACGCATGGGTCTCTCTTGTGTTAAGAATAGAGTGCACTGAGGCTATTCAGCAGTAAAGTTTGAGGACTGGTGGACAAAGACAAGTGTACCTCTATAAGTATCTTTGTGGAAGAATTGTAATTGTGTTGTTTGAAGCATTTGTGCCATGAGTAAAGCCTACAAAAACCTCACGTGGCGCCTCTGTAAATCCTTCCTACACTGAGGCACAGCATCTATCATCACCACCAGCAGTAGGCCGCCTGCAGCACATCACCTGCACCCCATTCAGCCTACAACTTTCCAGCTTACACAATAAATGCACACTTCTAAAACAATGTAAAAATAGCCTTAGTCACGTTTTCATTTGCAATATATCTACCTAGCATGTGGCTCTCAAGAGAAGGGTGAGCAGACAATAGTGACAGTGCTGGCCTAGGGGAAGAAACTTCTTCCAACCAATTGCTTTAATGAAAATGTCCATTAAATACTCAGAATGATTTTTCAAACTACCAATTGTTTGATAAGGTCAAGTAGAGATGAGTATCCACAGACTCAAGATTCCAGCATCCTAAAAATAAGTGTAAATTCTTGAACTTTATTGGAAATCATCAGACGTGTTAAAAATTTCAGGTAGCACATATTATATCTCCAAAATGTTGACGCGTTTCAGGGAATCCTATAAGCCTGCTCCTCCCCACACTGTTGTGTCCTGTCTTAGTTTCTGTTTGTTTTGCTCCTTGGCCTCCGTCAGGCCTTCCCCTTTGGCCCCTGTTTGGCCTTTATGTCTGTTTAGTTCTGTCCCTCGTCTGTTCAGTACCTGCACATTTCTACACCTAGTCTGCTGTGTCTTCTCCCTATTTCTAGCATCGGCACTTTTGGCCTTTCTGGTCAGATGCCACGGCCGGCGACTGCTCTTAAGGTCGCACCTGGCGGCCATTGGAGTAAGCCAACCTTACCATCAAAAGCTCTGTGAAGATACCCAATGACCGCATAGTCATGTCCCCTTGGAACAAGCCTGGTAGTGGCACAGTGGGTCCACTACCCGCTTTACGCACTCATTCGTTACACATACCTGGGCTTCTGAGGGCTAGATCTTAAATTTCATAGTGCTAAAATGCTATTGTTTTGTAAATGTATAAGTAAAGGTGAATGTGTGTATGAGAGCTCCCATAAAAGTCCATGGGACCATAGTGTACTTCTTGCATGCCTCTATTTTTAGTGCTGTATATTTAGTGATGCATGGAAGCACCTTATGACAGCACGCAAGGTGTCATTAGTACAGTTCAATGTGCTGCCAGGTAGGTGGCAAAGAAGAATGATAGCAGGTCTTTTACTCTATGCAATACAGAACTCTTTCAAGTTATAATGGCCTCAGGATACAATATTTTCAACATACAATGGGGTTGTTCCCGAGACATTGTATGTTGAGTACGATTTCAAGATACAATGTGCCAGACACTAATCCAACCAATAATTATAAACATTTTCATTGTAAAACCTCTGTATTAGTGAGGTGCATGCAGTGATTGGCGGTCTAGTAGCGCCTCTCTACAGTACAGTGCGGTACTACATGTCTTACATGTATTAGTGAGGTGCATGCAGTGATTGGCGGTCTAGTAGTGCCTCTCTACAGTACAGTGCGGTACTACATGTCCTGTACTGTTCTTACATGTATTAGTGAAGTGCATGCAGGGATTGATGGTCTAGTAGCGCCTCTCTACAGTACAGTGCAATACTACATGTCCTGTACTGCTCTTACATGTATTAGTGAGGTGCATGCAGTAACTGGTGGTCTATAGCGCCTCTCTACAGTACAGTTCTACATGTCCTGTACTGCTCTTACATATATTAGTGAGGTGCATGCAGTGATTGGTGGTCTACTAGCGCCTCTCTACAGTACAGTGCTACATGTCCTGTACTGCTCTTACATGTATTAGTGAGGTGTATGCAGTGATTGGTAGTCTAGTAGCGCCGCTCTACAGTACAGTGCAATACTACATGTCCTGTACTGCTCTACCATGTATTAGTGAGGTGCATGCAGTGATTGGCGGTCTTTAGTAGCGCCCCTTCTACAGTACAGTGCGGTACTACTGTCCTGTACTGCTCCTTACATGTATTAGTGAGGTGAAATGCAGTGATTGGCGGTCTATAGCGCCTCTCTACAGTACAGGCAGTACTACATTGCCCCTGTACTGCTCTTAACATGTAATTAGTGAGGTGCATGCAGTGATTGGTGGTCTATAGCACCTCTCTACAGTAAGTGTGGTACTACATGTCCTGTACTGCTCTTACTTTTAAATTAGTGGGTGCAAGCAGTGATTAATGGTCTAGTCGCCTCTTTACAGTACAGTGCGGTACTAAAAGTCCTGTACTGCTCTTCATGATTAGTGAGGTGCATGCAGTGATTGGGGGTCTATAGCACCTTTTAAACAGTACAGTGTGGTACTACATGTCCTGTACTGCTCTTACATTTATTAGTGAGGTGCAAGCAGTGATTAATGGTCTAGTAGCGCCTCTCTACAGTACAGTGTGGTACTACATGTTCTGTACTGCTCTTACATGTGTTAGGATGCAGCATAATCAAAGGGCTTTCCCCTGCTCTGTCGGGTGACCGACACTCCAGGTGACCCGACAGAGCCCGGGGAACAGCTGCACAGTCAGCCCTGGAGACCTAGAGTAGCATCAGGGCTGTCTGTGTAAGAAGTCAGCGATCAGGGCAGACTGTGTGCCGCCCTGACTGCTGCCTATGTCAGACTGAACAGATTTTTAATGTATTAGCCATATATGAATTTTGCTAATACATTACTAAGTGTAAGAAAAAAAAATGTAAAACAGTTCTCCCTTCATGGGATTTAAAAAAAAAGTAAAAAACATAAAAAGTGTAGAGAAAATAAGTAAAATAAATAATAAAATAAAAATAAATATGTAATAAAAAATGATTGTGCATACATGACACACAAAAAAACTACACATATCAGGTATCTACACAACCATAACCTGTAGCATTAATCTAACATGTTATTAAGTGTGAAATGTGAATGACGTTAAAAAAAATTGTAAAAAAAATTCTGCAATAATTTATAAGTGAACTTAATCTATTCCCCCAAAAAGTACAACTTGTTCCAAAGAAAACAAGGCCTCATACAACTGAGTCATTGAAAAAATAAAAAAGTTACGACTTCTGAAACGCAAGCAGGCAAAAACTAAAAAAATGTTCTGGTCATTAAAGGGGTGGTCTCACTATAAGGATTTCTTTTTATGTTAAAGACCTTGTATAAACAAGTCACTTTGCAGTATATGTCCATTAACAGTGTCCTACCTATTCCTAGATATCTCCTTTTGTATGGGCTGCATCACTTCCAGGTCCTATAGCTACAGACCTGTTTGATCTCTCAGATACCGCCCCACTGGTTACTATAGCTACAGACCCGGCTTC
>JAODAL010084514.1:0-10889 GCA_025379985.1 Phyllomedusa bahiana
GTTGGTTTTTTTTTTCTCGAGTCTGGTTCGCACTTCCGCCGTTCGCAACCCTGCTTCGTCCCGCCTGGCTGCGTTGCAGCAGTCAGCTCGGCCTCCCCGTCACCGTCTCATTGTTGACGTGGCAACACGCTGGAATTCCCCCTCAACATGCTCCAGCGATTGTGGCAGCAGCGCAATGCCATTACGCAGTACGAAGTGACACATGGCCTGACAAGCAGCGGTGCGGACTTCGAGGTGTTGAGCCACCGAGAGTGGAGGCAGGTGAAAGAGCTCTGCACCATCCTTGCCAGTGTTGAAGAAGCCACCAAAATGGTCAGTGTGGACAATGCCCTTGTCAGCATGACCATTGTGGTGATCTTAGGTCTGGCACGATCGTTGGACCCGCTGAAACATCAGGTCCCACCAGAGACGGAGGAGGAGACGGATGCCGACACGGAGCCTTTCTCTCCGTCGAATCCACAAGGCCCGACAGTTTCACAATTTTATCTGTCTTCATTAGGCAGTGTTTCGGGGTCCAGGGCTAGTGCAAGGCGGCGCATCAGCTCTCAGGGTGCATCATCTGAGGCAAGTCAGGGCTGTGTTAAAGCCGTGCCGGAGGAAGCGGAGGAGGAGGAGGAGGTATTCCTAGAAACCGACGTTACCGACATCCCTGCCTTGCAAAGAGGTTGGCGCGAATTTGAGGCGGAGGAGGAAGATGAGGAAGATCAGTTTGCTAGTGCCCCACGACCCAGAGGCTTGGGAAATCAAGGCTCCATCTCTCACATGAGTGCTTGGATGCTCCATTTCCTCCAACATGATCCTCGCATTAAGGCCATCAAAATGAACAACAGTTACTGGGTGGCCACCCTCCTGGATCCCCGGTACAAAACAAAACTCAGCACTTTCCTTCCACCCACCCAAATAGAGAGTAAAATGCAGGAAATGGAGACCTTGCTGATTGATCAACTGGAGACATCTGTTTCATCTGCTTCACGTTCTTCAAATGTCACGGTGGAACGTCAGTGACGTGACAGCAGTAGAGTGCCAAATAGCCGTAGTGGCAGCAGCAACAGCAGGCATTGTGGCAGAAGCCTAATGGGTGACCTCTGGCAATCTTTATTTACCACCTCACCAACACATGTAATGCAGGGCACACATCCAACACACACAGACCAGCTTAAGATCATGGTGCACGACTATCTGCATCTCAACACCGATGTTTTTGGATGTGTTCCGGACCCAATCGACTTCTGGGTCTTAAAAATGGATGAATGGCCCGAGCTTGCTCGCCACGCCATAGAGGTGTTATCCTCCCCAGCAGCCAGCGTCATATCTCACCAGAACTTCTGAACAGTGGGAGGAGTCATTACAGACAAACGCATCCGGCTTTCCACAGATAATGTGGATCGTTTGACTTTCATCAAGATGAATCAGGCATGGATCTCTGATGATGTTGTGGCTGCAATTGCCGAGGTCACCGATTGCTGGTCTACTATACATTCCTCTTCAAACAGAAATGGTCCTCTTGAAAACTATTTTATAAAATGATAATTTCTTACTGCAATTTTTATTCTCAGTTCCCAAAAGTTCATTTTGCTGGTTTTGCTGTGAGGAGACTGTAAAAGACACCAATTTTTCATGACAAAACTGTATTCCATTTACTCACTTCATCTTTAGAATTTTTCGCGTTGTCAATAGTTTTGGGGTCATGGTGCTGTGAGATACCGCTATAATCATGGTCCTTTGGAACAGAAATGTGGCTTCTAAGTGGCATTTCTCCCTCACAATTTTTAACAGTGGCTGAGAAGTCATTTTTATAATTTTTTGGGATCATGGTGCTGTGAGATAAAGCTATAATCATGGTCCTTTGGAACAGAAATGTGGCTTCTAAGTGGCATTTCTCCCTCACAATTTTTAACAGTGGCTGAGAAGTCATTTTTATAATTTTTTGGGTCATGCTGCTTTGAAATGCAGCAATACTAAAGGTCCTATTCTAAAAACTGTTGTTTCTAACAGACATTTGTTCTTCACAAATGTCATAAGTGGCTCAAGGGTCATGGTTTGAATTTAGGGGGGCATTTTGCTTTGAAATGCAGCTATACTACAGGTCCTATTATAAAAAATGTGGCTTCTGGCATTTGTACTTCACAATTGTCAAAAGTGGCTCAAGGGTCATGTTTTGAATTTTTGGGGGCATTTTGCTGTGAAATGCAGCTATACCACAGGTCCTATTATAAAAAAAATGTGGTTTCTTACAGACATTTGTTCTTCACAATTGTCATAAGTGGCTCAAGGGTCATGTTTTGAATTTTGGGGGGCATTTTGCTGTGAAATGCAGCTATACTACTGGTCCTATTATAAAAAAATGTGGTTTCTGGCATTTGTTCTTCACAATTGTCAAAAGTGGCTCAAGGGTCATGTTTTGAATTTTTGGGGTCATTTGCTGTGAAATGCAGCTATACCACAGGTCCTATTATAAAAAAAAATGTGGTTTCTAAGAGACATTTGTTCTTCACTATTGTCAAAAGTGGCTCAAGGGTGATGGTGCTGTCAAAAACAGGAATAGGTAGCACATTGTTAATGGACACATATTGCAAAATGACTTGTTTTTGCAAGATCTTTAACATAGCTATCAATCCCTGTAGTGAGACAACCCATTTAATACATTTAAAAAAAAGAGAAACAAAGATGTGGTGGGATTCCATGCTATTTTAAAAATGTATTTTCTAGAATTAAACTACTAAAAAACTGGCATGCACAACATAGCTGATACAAATATTCCTCTGAATTGTACAAGGGAGGTACAAGAAGACTTGAACAGATGTAGGTTACCCAGGACAGGTATAGTCAATGTCCAGTTCAACTAAAATGGGGGTTGAAGGACTCCTTTTCCCGGCACTTTTTAATCTGTTGTTCAGACAGGATTAATGGTCATACTGAGGTACAGGACAGATATAGTTAATGTCCAGTTCAACTAAATAATGGTTCAAAGACTTCTTTTTGCAGCACTTTTTAAATCTGGAGGTCATGCAGGTTTGGGGCTCATGCTGTGGCCCTGGACAGGTATAGTCAATGTCCAGTAAAACTAAAATGGTGGTTCAACGACTCCTTTTTCCGGCACTTTTTAATCTGTGGGTCAGACAGGTTTGGGGCTCATGCTGTGGCCCTGGACAGGTATAGTCAATGTCCAGTAAAACTAAAATGGTGGTTCAACGACTCCTTTTTCCGGCAATTTTTAATCTGTGAGTCAGACAAGTTTAATGGTCATACTGCGGTCCAGGACAGGTATAGTCAATGTCCAGTTCAACTAAAATGGTGGTTGAAAGACTCCTTTTCCTGGAACTTTTTAAATCTGGGGGTCATGCAGGTTTGGGGCTCATACTGTGGCCTAGGACATGTATAGTCAATGTCCAGTTCACCTAAAATGGTGGTTCAAAGACTCCTTTTTCTGCACTTTTTAATCTGTGAGTCAGACAGGTTTAATGGTCATACTGCGGTCCACTACAGGTTTAGTCAATGTCCAGTTCAACTAAAATGGTGGTTGAAAGACTCCTTTTTCCGTCACTTTTTAATCTGGGATCATGCAGGTTTGGGGCTCATGCTGCGTTCCAGGACAGGGATATTCAATGTCCAGTTCAAGTAAAATGATGGTTCAAATCATACTGCCTTCTGGCACTTTTTAATTTGTGGGTCATGCAGGTTTAAGGGTCATGCTTTGGTGCAAGACAGGGATAGTGAAAGGTCTGTGACTTTTTTCTATGGCTTTTATAACCTAAGTGTGTTGCCTAAGATGTAGCACGTATCCATTTGACTGTTGTGGATGTTAATTCCAGCTTCTACAGCCCTGTTTGAGTGTAAGAATGAAGGTTTTGTTGCTCTCCAATAGACTTTAATGGTCATCGGCGATAATCTATTATCGACTATCGGAAATTATCTTGATATTTGCCGATATCGACTATCGACCCGATGACGACAATCAACGTAATCGCTCACCAATAGTAATAACCGTACAAGATGGGTCTTTGAACAAAAATGGCCTGCGCCAAAGTGAACAAAACCTAATTAAATTGTGTACGGATAATAAAACGTGGTTTTTGCACCTATGAAATACACCTGCGGTGACTAGAAAAGTTCTGTATCCTATTGTACGTACAAAGTGGGTCTTTGAACAAAACTGAGCTGCGCCAAAGTGAAAAAAAACCTAATTAAATCGTGTACAGATAATAATAGGTGGTTTTTGCACCTATGAAATACAACACCAATTACTAGCAAATTTCTGTATGGTAATAACCGTACAAGATAGGTCTTTGAATAAAAACTGAGTGTCACGTACCCGGACGTAGAAGTGGATCCATTGGACCACCGCAAGCGATGGTGTAAGCCACGCCAGGGAACGGAATCTAAGTAGGTCCCGGTTTTCACCATAGCCCGCCGCAAAGCGGGATGGACTTGCTGCGGCGGGAGTGTACCAGGTCGTTACTCCTGACGTGACTTGCTTGCGGTAGTGGCCAAGGTATAGCGTGTGCAGAATCGTCAGGCAGGCTCGTAGTCGCGGACAGGCAGAAGGTCAGGGCAGGCGGCACAGGTTCGTGGTCGTGGACAGGCACTAGGTCAGGGCAGGCGGCAAGATGCGTGGTCGAGGAACGGAAGCTAATGGTACGGTACACGGTAAGTCAGAACAAGGCTTGTAACGCTTTCTCTATAGGCTGAAATGGCACTAAAGATCCGGCAACAGCCGGGCGGCGTCCACGGGTGTGCCCCCGACCCGGGACGGGGGTCGCGGGCCCACCCGTGACAGTACCCCCCCCCCCTTCGGCCTCCCCCTCCTTCTGGCCTGGAGGAACCTCTGAATTATGTCACTATCCAGAATATTGCTCTCTGGCTCCCAGGACCTCTCCTCGTGCCCAAACCGCTTCCCTCTGACAGTCTTCATATCCCGAATCTCCTTTACCGTAAAGACATTGGTGGTATCGGCCTCAGGAGTGGGAGGAGCAAGTACCCGAGAGAAGCAATTAAGGATGACCGGTTTTAGCAGGGAGACATGAAAGGAGTTCGGGACCCTCATAATGGGGGGAAGGCGGAGCTTGTATGCTACTGGGTTAATGCGCTTGAGCACCTTGAATGGACCCAGGAACCGGGGACCCAGCTTATAGCTGGGAACCTTGAAACATATATATTTAGCCTACAACCACACCTTGTCACCTGGGGAAAGGGGTGGCGGAGATCTTCGCTTGTTGTCGGCTTGAGCCTTGGTGCGGGCGGAGGCCTGGAGTAGCGAAAGGCGAGTCTGTTTCCAGATAGCTGTCAGGTCCTGGACCAGCTCTTCCACAGCAGGAACCTCCGAGGGCACAGAAAGGGGGAGGGGTGGGCGGGGATGTCGCCCGTAGACAATAAAGAAAGGAGCAGCACCAGCAGATTCCGAGTCCAATGAGTTATATGAGAACTCGGCCCAGGGCAACAAGCTGGACCAATCATCCTGGCGCGCGGAGACAAAGTGGCGCAGGTAGCAACCTAGGGTCTGGTTTACTCTCTCTACCTGCCCATTGGACTGAGGGTGGTAGGCCGAAGAAAAGTCCAGTTTCATTTGTAGTTGGTTACAGAGGGAGCGCCAGAATCTGGAGACAAATTGCACGCCACGGTCCGACACTATGTGCCGAGGGAACCCATGCAGCCGAAAAATATGAAGAAAAAATAGACTGGCAAGGCGAGGAGCTGAGGGTAGGCCCGGCAGAGGAATAAAGTGGGACATCTTAGAAAATCGGTCAGTAACCACCCAGATCACGGTGTTGCCAGCGGAAGGAGGAAGATCCGTGATAAAATCCATGGCCACATGGGACCAAGGACAGCTGGATATAGGTAGAGGCAGAGCAGACCTGCCGGTTTGAGATGAGGAGACTTGTTCCGGGCACAGGAAGTGCAGGCCTCCACGAACTCACGAACATCCTGGGCTAGGCTCGGCCACCAGTAGAATCGAGAGATGAGAGAGCAGGACCTCTGCACTCCTGGGTGCCCCGCCATACGGGAGCAATGACCCCATGACAATATCCTCTTCCGAAGAGCGGGACGGACGTATGTCTTGCCGGGGGGAATGCGTTGTAGATCTATCGGTGCGGCCGAGATGAGCCGTTCTGGAGGGATAATGTGCCGTGGAGTGGACTCGTCCCCAGTCACATCCGAAGCACGGGAGAGAGCGTCGGCCTTGACATTTCGTTCCGCAGGGCGAAAATGAATGAGAAAATTAAACCGGGAGAAGAAGAGACCAACGAGCCTGGCGTGGATTTAAGCGTTGGGCAGTCTGGAGATACAGCAGATTTTTATGGTCGGTATAGATGCTGACAGGGTGACGAGCCCCCTCCAAGAGATATCTCCATTCTTCCAGTGCCAGCTTGATGGCCAGCAATTCCCGGTCGCCGATAGAGTAGTTCCTTTCAGCAGAGGAAAAACTTTTAGAAAATAACCCGCAAGTGAGGGTTTTGCCTTTGGGCCCTTTCTGGGAGAGTATGGCCCCGGCCCCCACCGAGAAGACGTCAACCTAGAGAAAAAATGGTTGTTCAGTATCTGGCCGAGAGAGCACTGGCGCAGAGGCGAAGGCACATTTTAACTTAGAGAAGGCTTCCTCTGCCGCTGGTGGCCAGAGCTTAGGATTTGCGTTCTTCTTGGTTAAAGCCACTATGGGGGATACCAGCGAGGAAAAATGTGGTATAAATTGCCTGTAATAGTTGGCGAACCCCAGGAATCTTTGGCTCGGAGACCCACGGGGCGCGGCCACTGTAGGACGGCAGACAACTTCGCGGGGTCCATCTGTAGGCCCTTGTCAGAAATGATGTAGCCGAGGAATGGTAGGCTCTGCTGATGAAACTGGCACTTCTCAAGTTTGGCATAGAGGCGGTTGGCCCTTAGACGTCTGAGGACCTGGCGCACGTGAACTTGATGGGATTCAAGGTCGGGGGAGAAAACCAGAATGTCGTCAAGGTACACAACCACGCATGTGTACAGGAGGTCCCGGAAGATGTCATTGACGAACTCTTGGAAGACGGCCGGGGCATTGCAGAGCCCGAAGGGCATGACCAGGTACTCGAAGTGCCCGTCGCGGGTGTTGAAAGCGGTCTTCCATTCGTCGCCCTCACGTATCCGTATGAGGTTATAAGCCCCTCGCAGGTCCAGTTTAGTAAAGACCTTGGCACCTCGTAGACGGTCAAAAAGTTCCGTGATCAAGGGCAGGGGATAGCGGTTCTTTACCGTGATCTTGTTGAGGCCTCGATAGTCTATGCAAGGACGCAGGCTTCCGTCCTTCTTAGCCACGAAGAAGAACCCGGCCCCAGCTGGAGAGGAGGACTTGCGGATAAACCCCCTCTGGAGATTCTCCTTGATATATGTAGACATAGCCAAGGTCTCAGGTACCGACAGGGGGTAAACCCTGCCACGTGGAGGAGACGTCCCGGGCAGAAGATCAATAGGACAGTCGTATGGGCGATGGGGCGGCAACGTCTCAGCTTGCTTCTCGGAGAAGACATCTGTGAAGGCTTGGTATGGTGCAGGAAGGCCCGTCAGAGGCTTAGACGACCCCGAAGAAGCGGTAAGCACCGGGCGAGGTGCCACCAAACAGCGAGACTGACACTCCGAACCCCAACTCAGGACTTCGCCCGTCTGCCAATCGAGCATGGGAGCGTGGCGTTGCAGCCACGGGAGACCCAGGAGAATGGACGAGGAGGACCGGGGTAGTACGTAGAATGCAAGTCTCTCCTTATGCAGCACCCCTACTTGTAGGACCAGGGGCTCAGTTCGGAACCGAATTGGATCCTTGAGAATCTCTCCACTGACCGAGGAGATGAGTAGGGGCTTCTCCAGGCGGATCACAGGGAGGTTATGCTGGGATACCAGGGTGGCGTCCAAGAAATTTCCGGCAGACCCAGAGTCCAGGAAAGCAGTAGCCTGAAACTGGGCACCAGGCCCAGTGCTGACGATCACGGGCATGGTCAGGCGAGGAGAGGGCTTGCTCTCACCTAGGGACGCCTCTCCTACATATCCTAGGTGCGCCCGTTTCCCGGACGCTGAGGGCGCAGTGGGCAGGCGAGGAAGACGACGGGGTCTAGCTTGCTCCCGTTCCTGCCGGAGTTCCTCCTGGCGTTCCGAGAAACGGATGTCAATCCGAGTGGCCAGGGAGATAAGGTCACTCAAGGAAGACGGGAGATCCCGGGCGGATAGAGCATCCTTGATGCGGCTGGAGAGGCCCTTCTTGAAGGTGGCAGTCAACGCCGCTTCATTCCACGATAACTCGGAGGCCAAAGTGCGGAAACGTACGGCATAATCGCCTACAGATGAGTCCCCTTGGCGCAGATTTAGCAAGGCGTTCTCGGCAGACGCTCCTGAACTCGGTGAGGAATGAAGCCAGGTTAGCTGTGACTGGATCGTCCCTGTCCCAGAGGGGGGTAGCCCAGGCCAGGGCTTTCCCGGAGAGAAGGCTTAGCACGAACGCCACCTTAGACCGTTCGGTAGGAAATTGGTTGCCCATTAACTCAATATGCAGGGAGCATTGGGTGATAAAGCCCCTGCAGGCCTTGGAGTCCCCATCGAACTTGGTCGGCATAGATAGACGAAGCCGTGGACCAGCGGTTGGAGCCAGAACCGGGGGAGCAGCGGGAGCCACGGGAGCGGGTTGTTGCTGCTGAGCGGCCAGGAGCTGCTGCATCATGGCGGAGAGATGGCCGAGTTGCTGGGCTTGCTGAGCGAGCTGTTGTGACTGCTGAGCCACAATGGCGGTGAGGTCAGCGTCAGACGGCAGAGGCACCTTGGCGGGATCCATGGCCGGATCTTACTGTCACGTACCCGGATGTAGAAGTGGATCCACTGGACCACCGCAAGCGATGGTGTAAGCCACGCCAGGGAACGGAATCTAAGTAGGTCCCGGTTTTCACCAGAGCCCGCCGCAAAGCGGGATGGACTTGCTGCGGCGGGAGTCTACCAGGTCGTCCCCCCTGACGTGACTTGCTTGCGGTGGCAGCCAAGATATAGCGTGGTGCAGAATCGTCAGACAGGCTCGTAGTCGGGGACAGGCAGAAGGTCAGGGCAGGCGGCAAGATGCGTGGTCGAGGAACGGAAGCTAATGGTACGGTACACGGTAAGTCAGAACAAGGCTTGTAACGCTTTCTCTATAGGCTGAAATGGCACTAAAGATCCGGCAACAGCCCCAGGAAGGGGCAGGCTTAAATAAGGGCAGTGACCGGTAATAGCCAATTACCGGTGCACTGGCCCTTTAAATCTCGTAGTGCCGGCGTGCGCGCCTTAGATGTCGGGGACGCACGCGCCGGAAGGCTGAGACCGCAACAGGAGCGCGGCCGGGTAAGTAGGGAGGAGCCGGGCCGGCCGGGTGAGCGCGCCCACCGCCCGACATGCGGGCGGCGGTGCCGCTCGTGCAGCGACCACGGTTGTGCCCGCGACCCGGGACGGGGGTTGCGGGCCCACCCGTGACACTGAGCTGCGCCAAAGTGAAAAAAAAACACTAATGAACTTGTGTACAGATAATAAAAGGTGAGTTTTGCACCTATCAAATACACCTGCAATTACTAGAAAAGATCTATATCCTAATATAAGTACAGGCTTCAAAAAATACAGGCTAATATTTCAGCAAAAACTGTCCAAAAACTGTTAATAAAAAGCCATTTCAATACAGGGTCAAAGCCTGCCTGCCAGCCTGTCTGTCTGTGTTCGCCCGCACCGCCCCCCCATCCACACCCCTCCCCCGCGACTGTACAGTGCTAGATGCTTCTTTAAAACTCTCAGCCTAACTAATAATTGAAATTCTCTATCTACCTATGTTATAATGTTCACAGCTAAAAGCATAGTTGTCTGTGTGAACAAATAGAACTGTTTCGCTGAGCTATATTGAGAGAGACCTAGTACACGTCCTGCTATAGTGAGACACTGACACACACTAATGCTGAACAGGAAGGGCTGTTCTATGTAAAACGAGGTCATGTGATTTTTCCAGCCAATCACAACCATACACGTCCCAGTCATGATGTCGCACACCCAGCTCACCCTGCTCTATTCTCTAAGCTGATTTGCTGGCCGCCAAAATGACAGGAAGCGCCGAAAATGGCGCGATCTTAATAGATTATGCGCAGATTTTAACCTAAATTATCGCGGGATCGAAAAATTCTGATCAACATAAAAACCGTGCCGATTTCAACTTTGTCGATATTAATCGCTCAACACTAATTATCACAGGTCTTTCTACAACACAGGCATGACCCACCCTCCTCCCCAGCAATCCTGATTACAATAACACAGTAACTTGTGACTAGTGTTGAGCGATTTTTATCGACAGAGTTGAAATCGGCAAGGTTTTTATGGTGATCGAAATTTCCAGATCATGCGATAATTAAGGTTAAAATCTGTGCATCATCTATTAAGATCGCGCCTTTTTCCGCGCTTCCGTAATTTTGGCGGCCAGCAAATGAGATTACAGAATAGAGCAGGGGGAGGGGTGGGGTGCGACGTCATGACTGGGATGTGTAAGGTTGCGATTGGCTGGAAAAACAACTTACCTCTCGTTTACATAGAACGCGTTTCCTGTTTCAGCCTCAGTGTCTCTCAGCGTCTCAAAGGGAAGGACCTGCGCTCTGCCTGTGGCCAAACAGCTCAGCGAAATTAGTCTATTTCTGCACAGAGAAACCTCTATATTAGCTGTGATCCTTCCAATTTAGTTAGATTAGAGATTTGAAATTTTATGTAGTTAGCTAAGAATTTTAAAGCAGCATCAACGCTGTAAATTCACGGCGGTGGGAGCGGGGAGGGGCCCCCGCGGGCGAACACAGACAAGCTCTATCTATAAAGAACACTGGATAAAGTTCACCAAGATTAAGTGTAGACATTGTATGGAAATCTTTATTATTAACAGTTTCTTTTTT
>JAODAL010084515.1:0-10889 GCA_025379985.1 Phyllomedusa bahiana
CCCCTATTGAGTCAGTCATCTATTAACCGTTTCAGGGCCCCATACAGTCAAATCAAATGGAGCCCCCACCCATTACTAGTTCCTATTTATTAACATGTCAGTGGTCCCCTTTTTGATAGGGACAGGAGTACTGCCCGTACTGCCCTATTGGCACCCCTGGCTGTACGTATGACCTGTGTCTATGTTTTTACCCATCTATTGAAGAAAAAAACCCACAATGGTCACTGAAATGACTTGAATCTGACAAAAGTAATAATAAATTTAAATTAACTGAAAATCAACTAATGAAAGTCAAGCATTGCCTTTAAATTGGGGTTCAACCGAAAAATGTATCTTATCACCTGTCCAATGACTGACCACCACTTGCGATTTAAGGAACTTTAGCAAAAGTAACAATTGCTGGGGGAAGTATGGGCAAGCCAGAAACTATCACAGGCACAGGAGACAGATCCAAGAAAGCAGGATTTTTGTTTTCCCATGTGTTCTGCTGATTTATATAGCACACACCCACAATCCACAACATGTGAGTCACAAATAATACATATGATCCCTTATAGCACACCCCAAAAGAAATACTGATAACAAAAATAAAATCCTCAGTTCAGATCCCTCTTTATACAGACCCTAGGTCAAAACCCTCCTGAACACAGACCAAAGAACCCCTTGTATAGTATGTACAAACTCACCTTTATATAGTTCCTGGATCAGTCCCCTAAAAATGACATACCTCAAAGCACTCCTCCTGGTAAATTTAGACCCCTCAAGTATACAAAACTCTGATCAGATTCCCTAAAAATGATAGAGCATAACTCAATTTTAGGAGGGAGAAGTGGTCAAGCTGCACAGAAACCTCCTGAAGGTGTTGCTCTTTTGCGTTGCTGGTAGTGGCTCTTTTAGAAGATAATATTACACAGGTAGAAATGGATTGTGGTGCTACTGCATGCTTTTCCCCAGTCCACACACAGTTCTGATATGTCACATATTGGAGCACATATATCCAGGCAGTTGTGCCAGAATTCTTGCGCAATTTGCAACAAAAATAATTGCGTATATGCTTTACATCACATTTCTTATAATTGCCCAGGTAATTAAAGACCAGTAAGTTTAACATCTATTGTGTGAAAACTGTTTGAGGGGCTCATAAGGGACTATATACAGGAATATGTGGCTGAATATAACATTATTAGTGATTGCCAGCATGGTTTTACTAAGGACAGAAGTTGTCAGACCAACCTGATCTGTTTTTATGAAGAGGTGAGTAGAAGTCTGGATAGTGGAGCAGCTGCAGATATTGTGTTTTAAGACTTTGCAAAGGCATTTGACTGTCCCTCATAAAAGTCTTTTGGTTGAATTAAAGTTTATAGGGTTAGAAATAACAGTGTGTAATTGGATTCTAAATGGCTATCGGGTCGTACTCAAAGAGTGTTGGTAAATGACTCCTACTCTGAATGGTCTCCAGTTACAAGAGGCGACCCCAAGGCTCAGTACTGGGTCCTCTTTTATTCAATGTATTTACTAATGATATAGGGGAGGATATTAATAGCTCTGTTTCTATTTTTGAAGATGACACCAAGCTATGTAGTGTAGTGCAATCTATGGAAGATGTTTATAATTGCAAGCAGACCTGGACACACTGAGTGTTTGGATATTCACTTAGCAATTGAGGTTCAAGGTGGAAAAATGTAAAGTTTTGCATCTGGGTACTAACAATCTACAGGTATCATATGTCCTATGGGGTGAAAAGCTGGGAGAATTGCTTGTTGAAAAGGACCTGGGTGTACTTGTAGATCATAGATTAAAGAACAGTATGCAATGTCCATCAGCTGCCTCTAAGGCCAGCAGGATATTGGCGTGTATTAAAAGAGGCATGACTCGTGGGACGGGGATGAAATATTATTGCTATATAAAGCAGTGGTGCGGCCTCACTTGGAATATTCTGTTTTTTACTTCAGTTTATAGAAAGGATGTAATGGAGGTAGAGAAAATGCAAAGATGAGCAACCAAACTAATAAAGGTAATAGAACATTTTAGTTATCAGAAAAGGTTAAAAGAATTGAACTTATTTACTCTTGAGAAAAGACGGTTCTAAGGAGACATGATTAATTTATATAAGTATATAAATGGCCCCTACAAAAAGTATGTAGAAAAGCTATTTCATGTAAAAACCCCTTTAAAACACAAGAGGACATTTCCTTTGTCTGGAGAACAAAAAGATTCAATCTCCAAAGGAGAAAATTGTGAATCTGTGGAATAGCCTGCCTGAGTAACTAGTCACAGCAGGAACAATTGAGGCTTTCAAGAAAGGCTTAGAGAACTACTTACTGTTAAGTAATATTTAAACTTATTTAGCCATATGAAAGTCTAGATCCAGTCTGATAGCAATTTTGAATATTCATTTAGGGCATGCAAGTTTTCATCAGTAGGGGAAACTAAGCTTAAAAATTCCCTATCCCCCACCCTCAACTTCATCTTTCCCCATCCTTGGTTGAACTTGATGGATATATGTCTATTTGCAACCGTATTATGTAACTATATAAATATCACCCGCGTCCTCTTCCTAATGTGGAGTGTGGTGGCATACTACTAAGTGGGTCTTATGTAAATAGATAAATATGTGGTGGCAACCATACTACTAAGGTGGACTTATGTAAATAAATAGACCACTTTAGTAGTACTGTATGGCTGCTACCACACATCACATTAGGAAGAGAATGAAGGTGACCATACTACTAAGATGGTCATGTATATATAAAATTATTATTAGATATATTTTATGTACCCAAAAATGGTTCCAATAAAACGGCACAAAAAATAAACCCTACTATGTCTACGTCAATGAGAAGCTTAATTATGTGTCTTGGAATGGGCTGACAGAGATGTAGTGCCAAAAATGATCTATTTTACATTCTCTCCCAAAAAAAAACTAATAAAAACTTGTAATAAGTTACGGTATGTGTAGTCCAAAATAGTATCAATAAAAAATGCAACTTATTCAACAAAAATCAAGGCTCACACAGCTACAATGAAGGAAAAAGTAACCTTGAAATATAATTGGGGTTAACCTAGCTAACTGGGGCCTACCTATCTATCGGTTAATATGAATCTGAGAGTTACAGGCCAATAGAGTAGCTGTAGCACAGTCTCTAGGGGGTTAGTCCTCTGTTCCTGCCCACCACTCTAGGAGACTGTGCTTCTAAGCTATGGCCTGTACACACTATTCTGTCCATGTAAAGTTTGTACAGAGGTGGGGGACAGTGAGGGAGGTGCTGGAAAAATGAGGATTCTAAGATATTTGTGTCCAAATCTGCAGGGACGAGTGGTGGCCAGGAGAAGTCATCATGGCAGTCTGGACTCGATGGAGAAGAAAAGGGAAAGTGAACTGCTCATCAGAGAAACATCACCTGTGAGTCACAAGATGTAACTGCACTGTAATCACTTACGTGTCTGCAGAGTCTGTATACACTGGTGTCTACCATTATATGGTCACTGTATGGTGGTAATATCACCACCACTGTATGGTAGTAATATCTTTTATCTTCCGGTGTAGAGATGGCGGTTTAGAAATCCAACAATAGAAAATCCATGCTGTGTAGACAACAGCTCGGATTTTCTATTGCTGTCTATGGGGCACTGATTACACCTCGATTTTTGGCGGATTCTAAATACTGAATTCCCTGAAAATCCGAGCAGAAACCAGTGCTGTGGAGACATGTCGTTAAACATCAGGCCTGAAAGGCTTTAATGACCAGATACATGTTTTAGTTTTTGCCTCCTATTAGCATTTGACAGGTCATAACTTATTTATTTTTAATGATGCAGTTTTTATGTTGGTAAAGTTGTATACTCCTGTATGCTAACACAATACACTATGTCTTAGTATGACTCAGGCTGCTGCCAGGGCAACAGTGTGCCTTGATAGCAGGCTTGCTAAACAGACAACCCTGGGGCTACTCTAGGTCCCAGAGCTGACTGTATAGATATTCACCAGGCTTCATCAGGAGTCCCAGTGACCTGATGGAGCAGAGGAATCCCCTTTCACTATACCGTGGTCATGGACCTCGATAATCAAAGGGTTCAAAGGCTGGGATCAGAGTCTTCCTATGGTCCCTGCCATTCCGAGACTGCTCTCGGAATGGAACTGTTAACTACAGCTCCATTCCTAGCACAGTTGCAGCGCTGGGAGCTGCAAAACCCCTCTGTCTGCAGCGATGCCTTTTAGCGTTGTTGCATGCAGAAGACATTGACTGGTCATTAAGGGGTGAAAATTAGTCACTGTTATGTTTGGTATCACGGTATGTACCACTCTGGACATGGACCAAAGGAGAGAGTTGTCTCAGGAGATTAAAAATAACATTGTAGACAAACGCTACAAGTAGTAAATGCTACAAGACTATCTCCAAGAAGCTTGATGCTCCTGTTACTCCAGTAAAGGAATCAAGGAATAGGTAGGACACTATTTTGGACACATATTGCAAACTGACTTGTTTTTGCAAGATCCTTAACATAAAAAGCAATCTTTATCCTTATCCTTTAATGAAACACGAATTACGAAGAAACCACTGTTGAAAGCAAATCATAAAAAAGCAAGAGTGGAATTTGATAAAATGCATATTACCAAGCCACAAAGCTTCTGGCAGAATGTTGTTTGGAAAGATGAGACAAAACTGGAGCTTTTTGACATCAGCTCTATATTCACAGACACAAAAATTAATCAAAGAAAAAAGCTGTGTACCTACTGTGAAACATTCAGGAGGTAGTTGTTTTTAGATGGAGTCATTTATATGGGTGTCTAACATACAGGCCCCTCAAAGAAAAAAATCTATGCTGGAAATTGAAAATGTGAAAAATTGCTACTTAATTTATAAGCCCCCAATGTAAAAAATAAAATGACATTTAAAGGGAACCTGTTACATAGATTATGCCCCCCTGGCTGAGGACAGCACAAGGTAGT
The DNA here is from genome assembly GCA_025379985.1 of Phyllomedusa bahiana. NCBI lineage: Eukaryota > Metazoa > Chordata > Amphibia > Anura > Hylidae > Phyllomedusa > Phyllomedusa bahiana. The sequence continues at coordinate 4,952 of JAODAL010084515.1, forward strand.
GTCAGACCTGCTGTTTCCAACGCTGTGTCCCTTATTCTGTAAGATGCAGGAGTTTTCAAGTATTTAGTGCTCAAATCTACAGTTTTCAGCCAGAAAAGAGTCATTCAAAGAGTCATTTTTTTTCAAACCCCGCCCATCTGAGGCTAGCCTCGCCCACCTCAACTGATAAACCTATTACTTTGAATAGGTAGAAACATATGAATAACTGTCAGTGGCGGGGCTAGCCTTTGGTGGGCAGGGCTAACACTTGCTCATGAATAAAATTTGAGGGGTAAATGCTCTAAAACTACAGCATCTTATAGAATTAGGGACACAGTGCTTGAAACAGCAGGTCTGATACTGGCTTGTGCTGTCCTCAGCAAGGGGGGCATAATCTATGTGACAGGTTCCCTTTAAAATATGATGTATACAACATGTATGATATGTATGATGTGTGAGAATGAGGTATGATGTATACATGTATGATGTATACATAAAGTATACAGATGTTAATGTTAGTTATAAAATATCTGTCCTATAGGCAGAAATTTTTGAAGTTTGAAAATGGCAATTTTTTTCAACATTTTCACAACATTTTGATATTTTTCACAAATAAACAAGGATTATATAGACCAAAATTACTAACTTAAATTAGAATCAGTATCATGCGAAAACATTCTCTGACATTCACATGGAAAAATAAAAGCATTAAAAAGTTATTCCCACTTAAAATGACACATGTCAGATTTGAAACATGGGGCTCTACCATAGAGGTCAAAACTGCCTGCGGCCCGATGGTATCGATAAAAACTACATTTCTCCCGCAAAAGTAACGAGCCCTCATTCAGACAGGTGGAAAAACTTAAATTTATTGGATGCAAAAAATAGCACAAAGTTAAAAAATAAAGAATGTTTTTATTTTTTTTAAAGTACTGAAACACAATAGCAGACCTGGACACATTGAGTGCTTGGGCATCCACTTGGCAAATGGGGTTCAATGTGGATAAATGTAAGGTTCTGCATCTGGGTAGAAATAATCTACAGGCATCAATGTCCTAGGGGGAGAAAAACATGGAGAATCGCTTGTTGAGAAAGATCTGGGTTTCTTGTAGACCATAGACTACAAACAGCATGCAATGTCAATCAGCTGCCTCTAAGGCAAGTAGGTATTGGCGTGTATAAAAAGCATGGACTCGCGGGAAAAAGGATGTTAATTCTACCGCTGTACAAAGCATTGGGGCGTCCTCACTTAGAATATGCTGTTCAGTTCTGGGCCCAGTTTTATAGAAGAGATGTAATGGAGCTAGAGAGAGAGTACAAAGACGAACAACAAAACTTATAAGGGGAATGGAGCATCTTAGTTATGAGGAGAGGTTAGTAGAATTGAACTTACCGTATATACTCGAGTATAAGCCGAGTTTTTCAGCACAAAAAATGTGCTGAAAAATGCGACCTCGGCTTATACTCGAGTCACTGTCGGCACTCAGGCGCTGCGATGGCCCGAGTGCTGACAGGGACACTTCAGTTATATGCGGCTCCTCAGGGAGCGCATATAACTGAAGGCCGAGTGAGCGCACAGTGTCCGGGCGCTGCGCTGGCCCGGGCACTGTCCGCGATCTCTTCACCTACATGCGACTCCTCCGAGCGCATATAGGTGAAGGATACCTCTGCGGGGCACAGAGCGAGCGCTCCGTGCTCCGCAGTGGTCTCCGGCGGCCGCAGACTCGCGACTGTCCGGAGTTTCCGGCACAGGCAGCGTGTGTCATCACGCTGCGTGCGCGGCCTGATGACGTCACCCGCCTTTGCCGAGAAGACCCGAGGACCGCGCGCGGGAGGCGGACAGCGAGGAGGCGGAGCAGCGGGGAGTCAGGTAAGTGATTGTTGTTTTATTTTTTTAAACTGCCTATACCTGACTACAGCTGCCTACAGCCGGCCCTATACCTGCCCTATACCTGCCTACAGCTGCCTATACCTGCCTACAGCCGGCCCTATACCTGCCTTATACCTGCCTACAGACTGCCCTATACCTGCCTACAAACTGCCCTATACCTGCCTACAGCTGCCTATACCTGCCTACAGCCGGCCCTATACCTGCCATAGCTGCCTACAGCCAGCCCTATACCTGCCCTATACATGCCTACAGCTGCCTATACCTGCCTACAGCCGGCCCTATACCTGACTTATACCTGCCTACAGACTGCCCTATACCTGCCTACAAACTGCCCTATACCTGCCTACAGCTGCCTATACCTGCCTACAGCCGGCCCTATACCTGCCTACAGCTGCCTACAGCCGGCCCTATACCTGCCCTATACCTGCCTAAAGCTGCCTATACCTGCCTATAGCCGACCCTATACCTGCCCTATACCTTCCTACAGCTGCCATACCTGCCCTATACCTGCCTACAGCTGCCTATACCTGCCCTATACCTGCCTACAGCCGGCCCTATAACCTGCCTACAGCTGCCTATACCTGCCCTATACCTGCCTACAGCTGCCTATACCTGCCCTATACCTGCCTAAATCCTGCCCTATCCCTGCCTACAGCTGCCTATACCTGCCTACAGCCGGCCCTATACCTGCCTACAGCTGCCTATACCTGCCTACAGCCAGCCCTATACCTGCCTACAGCTGCCTATACCTGCCTACAGCCTGCCCTATACCTGCCTACAACTGCCTAGACCTACCTACAGCCGGCCCTATACCTGCCTACAGCTGCCTATACCTGCCTACAGCCGGCCCTATACCTGCCCTATACCTGCCTACAGCTGCCTATACCTGCCCTATACCTGCCTACAGCCGGCCCTATACCTGCCCTATACCTGCCTATACCATTACTGCCCTATACCTGCCTACAGCTGCCTATACCTGCCCTATACCTGCCTACAGCTGCCTATACCCGCCCTATACCTGCCTACAGCTGCCTATACCTGCCCTATACCTGCGTATGGGGCCATATACCTGCCTATTACCTGCGTATGGGGCCATATACCTGCCTATAATCTGCTTATGGGGGACATATAACTGCCTATTACATGCCTATAGGGCCATATACGTGCCTTTTGGGACATATACCTGCCTATACCTGCATATAGGGCCATATATCTGCCTATAATTGCCTATGGGGACATTAAACTGCCTATGCAATTTTATTGGTATCCATTTTTATTTTTAAAATTTACCAGTAGCCGCTGCATTTTTTACCCTAGGCTTATACTCGAGTCAATAAGTTTTCCCGTTTTTGGGGCAAAAGTAGGTGCCTCGGCTTATACTCGGGTCGGCTTATACTCGAGTATATACGGTATTTAGTCTTAAGAAAAGCCGGCTTCGGGGGGACATGATTAATTTATATAAATATATAAATGGTCCCTACAAAAAGTATGGGGAAAAATTATTTCAAGTGAAGCCCTCTCAAAAGACAAGGGGACATTCCCTTCAATTAGAGAAAAAAGGATTCAATCTCCAGAGGAGAAGGGCGTTCTTCACTGTAAGAACTGTGAATCTGTGAAATAGCCTGCCTGAGGAGCTGGTCACAGCAGGAACTGTAGAGAGTTTCAAGAAGGCTTAGATACATACCTGGAACTAAAGAATATTAATGCGTACGTACTATGTAAAATTCTGGATCCTGGCTGTGGGGGCCTGGGGTCAGAGATAGGTCCCCCTGGATAATATTGGTTCTTGCCAGTGGGTTTCGGGGCATTAACCAGTGTGAGGCTAGCTTAATGTCCCTTGTCTCTCCCCCCTTCACCCACATTTTCCCCACCCTTGGTTGAACTTGATGGACATTTTGTCTTTTTTCAACCGTACTATGTAACTATGTAATAAAAGCATACTTTCACAATACAGATAACCCGTAATTTATACTGAGCAGTGAACTCCATAAACACAAAATCCCCACAATTACATTTTTTCACATTCCACCCCACTTAGAATATCTTCTTATTTCTCCAGTACACTATATGATACGGTCAATGGCACCATTAAAATCACATTTTGTCCCCCAAAAAACAAGCCATAAAACAGACAAATCTGAAAGATGTGGCTCTTTGAAGCTGGGGAGGAGAAAACGAACGTGACAAAAAAACAATAGGCTGTGGTGCGAAGGGGCTAAGTAATTTATAGATAGCGCCCCTTGGTTGACGAAATTCATAGATAATGGTCCCTATATTAATTTATTAATGATGACTACCTGATTTAAATAATTACGGAGATTTCCCCCTGGTTTAAGTAATTTACAGATCGTGTCGTGGTTTATGCAGTTTATAGATGGTGTCCCTGGATGAACTCCCTAAGGATGCATCCAGTTTGGGACCTATAGCAGGAGACTGATTTCTTAAATTTGACATACAGTATCTCACAAAAGTGAGTACACACCTCACATTTTTGTAAATATTGCATTATATCATTTCAAGGGACAACACTGAAGATAAGACACTTGGATAAAATGTAAAGCAGTCAGTGTACAGCTTGTATAACAGTTTTAATTTGGTGTGCCCTCAAAATAAGTCAACACACATCCACCTATAAAGCGCATACATAGAACTCCCCAATTCATAATTCGGCTAGGCCTATTATTATCCTGGCCCCCTCTCATAATTTAGATCACTCTCCGACAGTACTGTTACCCAAACGACCAAAATGAATGCATACGAATCATAGCTATTTAAAAATATATATCTTATTAATACATTACAAAAAGTATATTAAAAGGACAAAAAACTCACGGTACATAGAGATTCACCAAAATGTAATAGCTGGTGAGACATATACCAACCTAACCCTCTATAAAGTGCAAAATATGTAATATGTATATACTGCTATAAATATAAATGCATGAATCTCCCACATCCCAACATCTGACTACCTCTAGATACATAATGCCTCTACAGTAAATGATATAAATCTAATAATGGACAATGGCATATATCCAGCAATAGACAGTGTTACAGCCCGGGAAATATAGAAAACATATGCGTTAATGCAGTACTTAACCAGTAAAAGAGGTCGTGGATACGTGTCACCAGCACCCCATAGATTTATATCATTTACTGTAGAGGCATTATGTATCTAGAGTAGTCAGATGTTGGGATGTGGGAGATTCATGCATTTATATTTATAGCAGTATATACATATTACATATTTTGCACTTTATAGAGGGTTAGGTTGGTATATGTCTCACCAGCTATTACATTTTGGTGATTCTCTATGTACCATGAGTTTTTCGTCCTTTTAATATACTTTTTGTAATGTATTAATAAAGATATAATTTTTAAATAGCTATGATCGTATGCTCTCATTTTGGTCGTTTGGTTAACACATCCACCTATGTCTAAACTGCTGGCAACAATAGTGAGTACACCCATAAGTGAAAATGGATAAATTATTCCCAATTTGCCATTTTCTCTCCACAATGTCATGTGACTTGTTAGTGTTACAAGATCTCAGGTGTGAATGTGGAGTATGTTATATTTAGTGTTATCGCTCTCATACTGGTCACTGGAAGTTCAACATTACATCTCATGGCAAAGAACTCTCTGAGGATCTGAAAAAAAGAATTATTGCTCTACATAAAGATGGCCTAGGCGATAAGAAGATTGCCAACACCCTAAAACTGAGCTGCAGCACGGTGGCCATGACCATACAGTGGTTAAACAAGACAGGTTCCACTCAGAACTCGGCGGTCCGGCGGCAAAACATTGAACATGCACAATCTTCCGTCCGGTTTCCGGACGGAAGATGTGCTGCTCAATGGGAGGGCTGTTCTTCGCTCATCGAGGAGAAAGCCGCTCCCCCCCGCGGCCGTGGGGACGGGCGCAAAACAGGACAAATACCGGCCGGCAAACCGGCCGGTATTTGTCCTGTGCCGTGTGAACGCGCCCTAAGGACACAGATTACTGGAATCATGTGCTGTGGTCTGATGAGAACAAGATAAACTTATTTGGTTCAGATGGTGTCAACGT